>CM076569.1:622982550-623267628 GCA_034641835.2 Pinus albicaulis
AGAATTCAACACCAATTAAGCCTTTGGAAAGCTCTACTATGACTCATGAAGATGAAGAATGGCAACATGACATATCAAAATTACAAGAGCAAGTGCAACAAATTTCGCTCTCGCAAAGAGAAACAAAAAATGATATGGAAGTTTTGAAGAAAGGCGTGGAAACTAAGATGGATGGTTTGAAGAAAGGCATGAATCTAAGATAGATGTGTGGCTAAAGCTCGGTATGGAAGCAAAGATGGATGAGCATGAAAGATAAATATGAAAACAACATGAAAAACATGAAGAATGATCTAAAAGCAAGATATCAAGATTTGATCAAGTTGATAAGGGTAAAATGTTTGATAATGGTGAAAAGATAGTAGAAGAACCTCATGATGAGGAAAGAATAAATGTTAATCGTGATTTCATAAACTCTAATGTTGGCGGGAAGAACCACCATATTCCAAAATGGATATGAGGAAGTTTGATGGAAAGGATCCTGTAACATGGATACTACAGATGGAGCAATATTTTGATCTCCATAATGTGCAAAACACACAAAAGGTACGCATTGCAACTTTACATTTAGAAAAAATACATTTGTATGGTATCGATGGCTTTGCTCCCGTAAAAAAATTGTCACTTGGTCAATTTTTACGGAGGAAATGATAGCACATTATGAGGATACAAAGAGCAACACCTTCTTTAGCCAATTGATAAATCTCAAACAAAAGGGTTTAGTGTGGCAGCACATTGAGGACTTCCAAAAATTGAATATAAGGGTAACTGATATTCCAGAGGAACACAGGATTGATCTCTTCATAGGCACTTTAAAGGATAACATTCAACATGAAGTTCGAGTTCTGGAACTTGATTCATTGGAGAAGGCATTCAGGTTGGAAAGAAAAGTTGAATGTAAAATTATGGCGACAAGGAAGCCTACCACTCAATTCTATAAAGAAGGAAGTGTGGCTACGCTTAGATTTCTACAACCTACAAGGTTGACACCACAACAATTGGAAGAAAAAAGAGCAAAAGGGCTTTGCTACAGTTGTGATAGAAAATACACTAAAGGTTATAAGTGTGCTGAGAAGAAATTATTTTACATAGATTGTGAAGAGGAAGAAGAAAATGAATGTAAGAAGAGTATAGACAATGAACTAGCCCGAAGAGGAAGAATGAATCGACTACTCGGTAATTCAATCAGAATTACCACTTTCAACCTCAAGATAAAGGACAAATCAAGAAGAAAAAGGGAATAAGAAAGTTGATTGATTCGTAGCAACTACACCTATCATTGTAAGTAAAAGCATAATTAAAACGGTTTCCTATAATTTCATTTGTAAATGTCAAGTGATGGTTGCAAATGGAGGAACTATAAATTGCTTTGGAAAATGCCATAATATCAAGCTAACCATGGGGAATATGTATTGACTAGTCCAATGCTTTCCATTCCTATGGGAGGTGCTGATGTTGTACTAGGAGTACAATGGTTACAATCTTTGGGGACGGTAGCTTTTAATTTTCAAGAACTTTCTTGAAATTTTTTTCAGAAGGAAAGGAAGTCGAATTACGGGGTATTGAAGGGAAGCCAGGAAGGATAATAAGCTCTAATGTCATGACAAAGCTTCTAAAGAAAGAACAATGAGGCGTAATTGCACAATTATGCTCACTAGAAGTTCCGACATCAAAATCATCTATTTCTGCAGATCTCCAACAAGTCTTGGACAATCATTCCAAGGTGTTTGAAACTCCCAAAGGACTCCCACCTATTCGTGATCATGATCATGCTATTCATTTGATTCCAGGAAGTGTTCCTCCAAACATCAGGCCTTATAGATATCCTTACTTCCAAAAGAGCGAAATTGAACGTATGATTGCAGCAATGTTAGAGGCGGGTATAATTCAACCTAGTCAAAGTTCTTTCTCTGCTCCTGTAGTATTGGTACACAAGAAGGATGGATCATGGTGAATGTGTCCGGATTATAGGGAGCTCAATAAGCTTACCATTAAAGATAAATTTCCCATTCCTGTGATTGATGAATTATTGGATGAATTACATGGAGAAATTTATTTTACCAAGTTGGATCTTCGTTCAGGATATCATCAAATTAGAATGAAGATTGAAGATATTCCGAAAACAACATTTCAACTCATGAGGGTCATTATGAATTTTTGGTCATGCCTTTTGGCCTTACCAATGCACCTTCTACATTTCAAGGGTTGATGAATTCCATTTTCAAACCCTTCCTTAGAAAATTTGTGCTAGTATTTTTTGATGATATACTAATCTACAGCAGGTCTTGGAAGGATCATGTTGAACATGTTGAAAGGGTGCTCAAACTATTGCAGGAGAAACAATTATATGCAAAAGCATCCAAATGTTTCTTTTGAGTACAAGAGGTGGAATATCTGGGTCATATTGTATCTCACGAGGGTGTTAAAGTAGACCCTAACAAAATTAAAGCCATTAAGGAATGGAAAGTCCCCACAACCATAAAGAAGTTGTGAGGATTTCTCGGGTTAACAGGGTATTATCGCAAGTTTGTTAGGAATTATGGGAGAATAGTAGCACCTCTAACAACATTATTGAAGAAAGATGCATTTTCATGGACTCCTGAAGCAACTAAGGCCTTTGAACATCTTAAAGAGGCAATGTGCCTAGCACCGGTCTTAGCTACGCCAGACTTCACAAAAACCTTTATTGTGGAATGTGATGGCTCAGGAAATGGAATTGGTGCAGTTTTAATGCAGGAAGGAAGACCCATTGCTTTTGAAAGTCGTCCAATCAAAGGAAAGTATTTACAGAAACCTATTTATGAGAAGGAATGTTAGCAATACTGCATGCACTAAAGAAATGGCGAACTTACCTAATGGGAAGACACTTCAAGGTAAAAACTGATCATGATAGTCTTAAACACTTTTGGAACAAAGACTATCTTCAGAAGAGCAGCAAAAATGGGTCACAAAGATGTTGGGTTATGACTTTGAAATAATCTACAAAAAAGGAAAGCTTAATGTTGTTGCACATGCACTCTCAAGAAAGAATGAAGAGGTGGAAGCATTGCTTTGTGCCATTTCTATTATCCAACCAGATTGGATAACCGAAGCAAGAGATGAATGGAAGCAGGACAAAGATGTATGGACACTCATTCAAAAGTTGCAGCAAGATCCTAGTACATCTGATACATTTAGTTGGAAAAATGATTCCTTATGGTACAAAGATCGCTTATATCTTTGTAAGAATTCCCAACTAAACAAAAGATTCTTCTGGAATTGCACACTTCTCCTTTAGGAGGACACTCAGGATTTTTAAAAACTTACCACAGGGTGAAGAAAGATTTTTTTTGGGATGGCCTTAAATCTGATATTCAAAAGTTTGTGGCGGAATGTTTGGTTTTCCAGCATAATAAAGTGGAGACAATTAAGACCCCGGGACTTCTACAACCTTTATCCATTCCAAGTCAACGTTGGGAGGAGATTTCAATGGATTTTATCACAGGTTTACCTAAGTCCTAAGGAAAGAATGTCATCATGGTGGTAGTTGATAGACTTACCAAGTATGCACACTTTTGTGCATTATCTCATCCATTTAAAGCAAGTACAGTTGCTACTACATTTATGGACAAAATTCAAAAGCTACATGGAAGCCTAAGGGTTATTGTGAGCGAAAGAGATCCCATTTTTACTGGAAATTTTTGGACGGAGTTATTTTCTTGTTTGGGTACTCAATTAGCTCATAGCTCATCTTATCATCCTCAATCTGATGGTCAAACTGAGATAGTAAATAAATGTTTGAAAGGATATCTTCGTTGCTTTGTATCTGATAAACAAACACAATGGGTCAAGTGGTTACCTCTCGCTGAATGGTGGTATAACACTTCCTTCCATACTGCAGCAAAAATGACCCCATTTATGGCACTTTATGGATATCATCCACCATCAATCACATCATCTTTAAGGAAAAATTCGAAGGTTGAAGCAGTGGAAGATCACATCAAGCATCAGCAAGAAGTTCTCCAACTCTTAAAGGATAACCTGAATTTGGCACAAAATCGAATGAAACAACAGGCAGATCAACATCGCAGCGAGAGAAGTTTTGATATAGGAGATTGGGTATTTTTAAGGCTACAACCATATAAACAAATGTCCCTCAAGCAAGCTAAGAAGGATAATAAATTATCGCCAAAGTACTATGGTCCTTACAAGGTGTTGCAAAAGATTGGTACTATGGCATACAAATTGGAGCTTCTTGCTTCTTCATTAGTGCATGCAATTTTCCATGTTTCATGCTGAAGGAAGGTAATAGGTGAAAATATTCCAATTCAAATAATATTGCTAGAACTTGATGAGGAAGGAAAATCTATATTGAATCCAAAAGCTGCTACATAAATGCAAGAACTCTGAAGTAATCACCAATCGATCAATTTTTAGTATCTCTACAAAGTGGCATGAACTTACCCACTGGAAGATTCTATGAGGATGAGAATTTTATACAGAAGCACCTAAGATCGGACAAAGTGGACAGACAACCATTTTTTAAAGTAGAAATGTTAGGTCCTATATATTACTGTAGTATAGTCTATCCTTGTTGTTAATGTAACTTTTTATTGTTATTATTGTACTTCTGTGAACTCTATTGTTATTATCATGTTCTTAAATTATTATTGTTAGGTCATTAGGATTATATTGTGGTCTAATAGGGATTACATTAAGGTCTTATGGACTTCTATATATAATGGAGGTTGTAAACAACAATCCAGCAATCTGTTCATTTATGTGAAGTATTGAGTGCTGCCTCTAAGTAGCCTCATTTTGCTGCTACTGATATTCCTTTCCTTTTTTGTTGGTTACACAACACAAAAACCATGAAATTTATTTTCCAGGTGATCTGCCTTTAGGGAAAAAAGAAGATTGTGGCCACGACATCTAGACAGGGGTCCTATGCATGAAAGAAACATATGGACAAGGTCGTGGAGGAGTATGGGGACATATTCACCTCACCCGTAGGGGTGACTCTGCACTATCAAGTCAAACACTCCCTTGATTTGACATTAGGTGTGTCACTACCCAATGGAAAAATCAATCGGTGCTATGTTATGGATAACGATGAAATAAAGAGGCAGATTCAGGAGCTATTGTAGAAAGGTCACATTCGGTCGAGTTCATCTTCCTCTAGGAGCCTGATCATGTTAGTGTAGAAGAAGGATGTGACTTGGAGACTCTGTATTGACTATCAGGCACTGAACAAGATCATTGTCTGGAAATGGTACCCAATCCCACTGATGGATGACCTTCTAGACCAAACCAAGGGGGTAAGGTATTTCAATAAGATTAACTTGAAGTCCAAGTATCACCAGGTACCAATCGAACCCTCGAATATCTGGCGGATTACTTTCAAATCCAAGGAGGGTCTTTTCAAATGGCTATTCATGCCTTTCGGGTTGATGAATTCTCCTGCAACCTTCATGAGTTTGATGGAAGACATCTTACACCCATTCACCAACTCATTTGTAGTGGTTTACTTGTATGACATACTAATATTCATCCACACTGGGGAAGAGCACTTCCACCACATCTGACAGGTCCTCCAAACATGGTGGCAACACAAGTTGTGTGCCAATTTGGAGAAGTTCACTTTTGGTATGACTGAGGTTCAGTATCTAGGATACATTATTGATGATCGTGGGGTGCATGTGGATATAGCCAACATCCAAGTCATTCGAGATTGGCCAAGCCCAACCACTCTAATAGAGCTCCACAAATTTCTAGGAATTTCCAATTTCTACCGCAAGTTCATGTTTTGATTCTCTCATATCACTTGGCCCTTGAGTCAAGCCACCAAGGGAGGAGAAAAAGAAAAAATATTTTTATCTGAATCTCAACATAAGGCATTCATAGAGTTGAAACATGACCTCTTCTCCGAACCAATTATCACATTAATAGACGTGAAACAACCATTTGAGGTTGAGATAGATGCCTCTGACTATGCTATTGGGGCATTTCTTACTCAAGAGGGGAATCCAATGGCATATCACAATGAGACACTTTCTGACACAGTCTGAAAGTATCCTACTTACAAAAAAGAGATGTATTCCATTGTGCAAGAATTACATTTTGGGGAAGGAAATGGTCATCCACACACATCATCAACGCCTACAGTTCATACAGAAACAAGGGAATTTGTAGAATGATCGCCATCAGAAGTGTTCTGCATACCTAGAACTATTTCATTTGAACATCAAGTAGAAGAATGGAAACACCAATAATGTTGTAGACTACCTCATATGACCATCGATCATGGTGCTAACCACCATTTTCAACTCTTGTGGGAATGAGGCTTCTGATTGGCCACTTCTCTACAACAACAATCGAGAATTTAGTCATACATACAAGACACTATTGGAAGGTAAGAAGTTCCATATTTTCACCTCCATGATGCATTTCTATGTCACCTGGGACACCTTTATGTTTCTTCAAGCGAGCATGCCAAGATTATTTGGGAAGGGAAATCTAGTCAGGTCATTGGGCATTCCAGGGTCGAGAAACGAGTGGTAGTATTGCAGAAGTATTCCTATTGCCCAAATCTTCGACAGGATGTCAGGAAGCACATCAGGTTCGACACTGCCTGTGCCAATGCCAAACTGACCATTAAGAAGCAAGGCCTCTATAGAAGCATAGGTTCCTTGCAACTTCATAAGTCTTCCTTCTTCTACCCCAGCCATGACAAGTGAGTGACCTGATGCTTTTAGGACCTCAACCTTGCCATGAAATATATGAATGGAGTGTCGTTGCCAGTGGATGTCGACCCAAGAAAAAAACATTAGGAGAATTTTGAGGTCTGAAATGGGCCTCCTAAGGAAATTGTAAAATAATATTATACTACATCATCATATTTTAGAGGGAAAAAAAGAAAAAAAATCAACTCCTATTTTCAACTTATCTCCATATAGGTTTACTCAAATTTCAAGAGGAAACACTCGTTGGATCTAGAATTTGAGTCCTCATCTAAGGATTACCCGTGTTTCATACTTTTGATGGACCTTGCTACATGAAAAATGTTATTGAAAGCATTTTTTTCATGTAATTTTCATTTTTCGTGTAGCAAGGTGCATCAAAAGTATGAGACATGGGTACTCCTTGGATGAGGAATTAAATTTTTCATCGAATGAGTAGTCCCGATAGAAATTTGAGTACTAAATTAGGGAAATAAGTTGAAAATACGAGTAGAAAAAATAGTTTTATTATATTATTATTTTTTAATCTTCTTGCTTTTTTACTCCAAAAATGGTGAATCATCCCCCATGGTTGATGTCATCATATTGAATCCTATTGGTTATTATAAAGTTCATTTTGGTTGTAATTTTTACTTAGGAGGCCCATCTTAAATCTAAAAATTCCCCCAATACATTTCTCCTAAACTCTGGGAGGTTTAGAACATCATGTAGAAGAAAGTATAGAATTCTAGGAAATTTGAGACTGATGGCTTCAGTTTTTACTTGTCTACAAAAAATATTGCTCGGTCAACATTATCGGTTAATTATTCAAAGAAATATCTTCTAAAATTCATGTGGAATGTTGCTCTTAAATCAAGCAACCAAACATATTTCCATGAAGCGAGTGAAGATTTAAATAAGTCTTCAGTTTGTCTAATGTTGCAATGTGCGAGAACATAATGAGCGGATTCATGTGGTTGAGCTTTCCCTTTACCAAGTGTTTTACCATGTTCAATGAAGGATTTTTCAATGTTTGTACCACAGGTGGTGCACCGCTGTAATAAATTTTTGATACCAACAATGAATAATGATGAAACAACGCACACTGATGAACCAATGAACCAATTGAATGTCAACGTTGATTATAGGGGTAACATTCCAACGTACCAATGTTCACCAGCATCTAGATGAAGAGCCTCCCACTCAATGCAGCATTTGATTATCCAAAAAATTCAACATAGAACAGTTCAAATGTACCATTCAATTCTGAGCTTTCTCAAATCAACGCAGCACAGGCTCTAGAGGGGTTGAGGGAAGACGTGCTTGATGCTTGTGTATTGGCTCTCAACGTTAGGCAATGTTTAGTACTTAAACCAGTTGCAACAATACCATACATGAAATGTTCCATCCAATATCAAACATTTCCTATCACTTCAAACAACATAATCTACAATTTCCACATACCAATTTATTGAGAATAAATTGGAATTCTTCTTTAGCATCTCTGGAGGGGCTTTCTTCTAATATCTCATCCGAAGGATTCGTTGGCAAGATAATTTTCTGGGTTATTTAATTTATTTGTGAGACTATTAACTAGTAACATTTCTCCTAAGGTTTGTAATGATATGGTTCATATATCAACTTTTATTCTATGGTTTCAAACCTTTCTTGTCTCCTTCAAGGGGGTTTCTTGAGGTCTAAAAAATACCTCCTTTTGCTAACCAAATGGATTGTTTATTTAACACATGTATGGAAACAAAATTTCTTGGGTTATTTAATTAATCTATCGAACTATTGACTAGTATCATTTCTCCTAAGGGCTACAAAACTTGGGTTCATAGATCATCTTCTATTTCTTTTATTATTGGTTGTCATTGATGTCAACCCAAACAACACCAAGGGCTACTCCGATCTCGCATGGGAACTTTTCTTGACAAAATTAATCTATTTTGAGTCAAGTATATTTTGGATGGTTTCTACTTGTCGAGATATTTCTGTTGATTTTGGCATGCCACGTAATTCTTCACCATTTGAGAGATATTCTTGTTTGAAGTTAGTAAGCCCATCTAGTGGGAAAAAACCCCATGGGGTTGTGGCATGACACTAATAATTAGTTGTGGTCATTGAATTGTCAATAATTAATAAATTTTTAAGCTCCTAAAATCCCTCCAACTTTCACTTTTTGAAGACCCTATCAACCTAAGCATCTCTATAAATTGTGACCCTTATATCCTCCTGGTGATTTCGCTACTTAAAAGAGGTCATCGTGGAATTTTATCTATAATTGTTTTCTCGCAGTGCTTTAGATGCTGAAAAACCCATTGAGCTGAACTCAAGAAGTGCATGACTAAATTTCACATATTGTTCACTATATTTTTGGAGATATGATATGAGGAAGTTATGGTTTTTGGTATAACCAACAATATATCAACAGGTAACTGGAAATTTATCATAATTTTCAATCATTGGATTCAAATTTTGTAAAAAGTGACATAAATAGAGATGGATTAAGATCATTTTGAGTGATTAAAGGTTAATATTATCAGACATGTGGTCTCCCCACATAAGCTCTCTACTAAACCAAATTTCATAATCAAAGTCATAGGAAATTTGAATAATTATTTCTTGAAGAATCCAAAATTGATCAGACCTGTGGGGTTGAAAAGAAGACTAAGAGGGCTACAACATGGTGTAATTTTAGACCTTAGAGATACGAAATTACATAGATATAGTAGATTCAATATCAAGCTTCTAGAATGAAAGAAAAATTATGCATTCAAGGATCACTACAGTAAGGACAACAAATCAACAGTCAAGGGTAAGTCTGCTACAACAAGGTATGTATGATTAGTGTTTGAATTTTAATTTGAATATCATGTCTGACATCTATTTTTGCAGGACAGTGTAAGTATTTTGTATGTATGTTTTATTTGGTTTTGTTCATAAATGTTGAACATAACTACATTTGAATTTTGAATATTTCTCTCACATATGGTTTGCAGGACAGTGTAAGTATTTTTTGTATATTGTTTGGGTATTTTTCATTAATGAATGTGCAGGAAGGAGGACACATTAGGGAAAATCAGACACATACTAGAAGGACAATGAAACGCCAAGGTACCATTACTTGAAGCAAGCACAAAAATAACTCAGCAGCTACTGTTTTTCAAAGAAGAAGTGTCAAATGTCAGTATTGTAAAAATCATCATTGTAAAAGAGTCATTATTATAAAAAAAATCATTATTGTAAAAGATTCAACCTCCCTAGAGTTAGAGAGGCATTATTGAGAGGTATAAGTGTCATTGTTGGATAATGTTATGGTTGGGTTGCAGGTCATAGTGTGATTGGGTGAATTTTCTAGTTCAAGAAAATCATTGTGAATCATATTGTATCATGGATAATTGTCCTTGGTAGGGGATTCCATAATATTGTTTTATTTCTGATCATTATAGGGTGCCAGGGAGGTGCTAAGTTGGTGCATGAAGTCACCTACAAGTTAGAGCCTATGAACACTTCAGGGTGGTAGGTTGGTCTAGGATGTTGGGGCATCCATTCAGTTGACTACTGAAGAAACCAGGGCATTGGGGCATCGTTATAGTGGGAGGTAGAGAAGAATTATTTTCTATAATTATAGGAAGTTGTACCTTTCATTTCAGTTGGGGCTAAATATTAAATAATTTATTAGAAAAGTGTTCGATGGTCTTTTACCCTTAGGGGTTTTCCCACCTAAAATTCGTGTACCTATTACGTTTTATTATTTACTGTTGTTACTCAATAAAAATCAATAATAATTTAAGATTAACTAATGCTATAAAAATATTTAAAAGTGCTAATTGATAAAAAATATTGCTTCACCCCCCCCCCCCCTCCCCCCCCTCTAAGTATTTCCAACAATTGGAGTCAGAGCTTGATTCCTTCAATAGTAGTCTAACAACTAGAAGGAAATCATGGAGTATACTAAGAATATAGTTCCTCTGTTCAATGGAAATAACTAGCACTTTGAAGTTGAAGAATTCAAGTTCATTTTTTGGTGAAAGCATACGAAGTATGGGAAATCATTGAAAAAAGTTTTTACAATGACCCACGATGAACAACATAAGAGAAATATGGTATATGATGCAAAGGCTAAATATCTCGTTATCAGTGAGCTTATAGAATATGTCTATGTTAAGGTACTGAGTTGCATAAATGCAAAAAAAGTATGGGGAAATCTTGAGAATATATATGCAGGTGACTCAAACGTGAAAGAAGAAAAGCTTCAAATTTACAAGGAGAATTTTGAGCAACTCAAAATGAAGGAAGATGAAAATATTTATGTATACTTACAGCATGTTGATGAAATAAAAAATCCATTGGAAGGTTTGCGAGAACCTATCGACACTAAAATTGTTGTCTGGAAGATCCTTAGAACCTTGTCGACAAGATTAAACTCAAATGTATAAGTCTTAGAATATAGTTCAAATCTAACCAATCTTAGAAAATATTAATTTTATGGAGTACTTATGGCATATGAAATGAGGATTGAAGAAGAGGATGACACATTTCACATAGAAACAACATTCGCCGCATCCAAGAAGACTCATAAGGACAAGCATACTCAAAAAGCGAAAAGTTGTAGTTGTAAGGAAGAAGAAAAGGAATAATATGAAGAAGATTTCTTCGATAAATAATTTTCATACTTCACGTGAAAAAAGAGAATAGGTATGGTGAAATTCAAAGGTAAAATTTCATTGATATGTTTCGATTGTGGTGAGGTTGGGCATTCTGTAGCCAAGTGTCCTCACAAAAATGAGGCTGTTACAGAAGGAAATAAAGGTTTGAGGAAGTTCAAAAAGAAAGAAAAGAAGAAATGGTTTAAGAAGAGTTTCATCTCCAGATAAGATAGCTCCTCATCTCGTGAAGATAGTGATAATGAAAAAGAAATCAACAAAAGAGTATTTTTTATGGCCAAGCATAATAAGAAAGAAGAATATGACGAATAAGGAGACAAAGAGGAAGAGATGACTATGGTTGAATTTCAAAATGAAGTGATCAGGGTTATCAAAGAGCTCAAGGTCAAGAAGAAGCATGTCAACAATATTGAAGATGAATTAAACGTAGAAAGGGAACAAGTCCTAAATCTTAAAATCAAGGTTGAAGAATACAAACGAGTTGATGAATCTCTCAGGGAAGAATTAAAGGAAAGAAACAAGGAAAGACAAGCATTAGAAGCTAAAATAGTTTCTCTACGAAAGAAAGTAAAAAATAAAATAAAAATTCAAAACTACAACAACGACTCCAAGGCATTGGAAGAAATCATCAACAATCAGTGATCAAACCATGACAATACTAGTTTTGCTTACAAATAATAATATGAAAAGGAGCCAAGTCCTTCTATGACAACAAAAGAAGATGGATATGGAAAATATAACAAGCAGGTAGACCTCCCAGCCAACTCAAGAGATCAGAGCTCGTAGGAAAAACCATGGAAGACAATTCATCAAAGAATATTTCCTCCCAGGTATCAACCTTTCTCTTTATGGTCATTTTTCTTCATGTGGAAGGTTTGGACATAGAGCTATAGAATGCCGCAAATATGTTCGGAATAAATACAGTTTTGGGAGATATTTCAGAAATGGATATTCCATAACTCAACAAAATATTAACATATTTTATCATTTGAGAGCTGATGTCGAATTCTACAAATGTAACAATTTTGGCCAGCTCGCTAAAGATTGCAGACTTGGAAGTTATTAAAAGGAATTCTTGCAAAATCATAATGAACAAATATGGAAAAATAAGACAGAAAAATGTGTTATCTCTCTCAAGGCTCAAAGAAATGGAAACGTTTGGTATGTTAATAGTGGTTTCTAAACTCATATGACAGGAGATAGGAATAAGTTCATATCCTTGAAGGAAAAGAAGGATGGAACAATGTCTTTTGGAAATTACGGGTCTTCAAACGTCATAGGAGTAGGTATAGTCACACTCGGAAGAAAGAATGAAATAGTGAAATATTTTTTGTTAGTTGAAAATATGAATCGCAATCTACTCAGTGTTGGACATATGTGTGATCAAGGACACACGATGCTATTTAAATATAAGAAATGTGAAATCAGGAAAGGAAAGATTAGTAAATTTGTGGCTACAGAAAGTAGAGCTCCAAATGACATATATATTTTGGCTGAAACACCTAAAGGGTATTTTTTGGTGAAAGTAGACAAAATTTGGTTATGGAAAAAACGAATGGGGCATATTAATTTCAACAATTTGGTCATGATCAACAAGAAGGAAGCATTAAGAGAATTGCCTAAAATTTCAAAACCTAATAATACGATATGTGAATCTTATCAACACGGCAAGCAGTAAAAATTTGAGTTCAAGACAAAAGAACCCTTTGCATCACATCCATTGGAATTAGTACATACTGATCTATGTGGTCCTATAAGAAACAATGTTTACATGGAAAATTATATTTTTTGCTAATGATATATGCTTACACCTAAATGACAGTCATCATCTTCTTAAAGAAAAATATTGAGGAATTCGAGTGTTTTAAAATCTACAAGGAATTGGTCTAAAATGAAAACAATTTGAATATCAAATTCCTGAGATCAGATAATTGTGGAGAACTCAATTCCAAGGTATTTCAGTAGTACTGAGAAAAAAATGGAGTAAAAAGGAAATTCTGAACAGTTAGAACACCGCAGCAAAATGGATTTGCTGAAAGAAAAAATAGAACCATACAAGAACTGGCCTAAACAATGTTAAATGACTCAAAATTAGATGATAAATTCCGGGTTCAAGTGATAGATACATTTTTATTCATTATAAACAAAGGTTTTCTAAGGAACAATTGTAACATGACTCCATACAAATTATGGACAGGAAGATCGGCTAATGTCAAATAGTTCAAAATATTTGGAATCAAATGCTACATCAAAAGAGAAGATAAAAAAATTGGCAAGTTCAATTCCCATGTCGATGTTTCGTTCGTTATTCATGCAAAAGGAAGGCCTATAGGTGCTACAATCCGAGGTGAAAATAAATAGTGGAAAGCATAAATGTTACTTTTGGTGAAGATGTGTTAAAAAGGATGACAATGAGATTTTCGCTTCAAGAAAATTTGAGGGATCTAAGGGATGATTTGTGAAGCATGAAGAAAAATATCCAGAACAAGACAAATCAAATAAGGAAACAGCATTCAACTAAGAGGAAATAAGAAATGATCAGTAGGATGTACAATAAAATTCTCTAGAAGCTTTAAAAGAATGGTGTCAAAAGAATCATCTGTCAAATCAAATTATCGGCAACATAAATGAAGGAGTTGGGACCAAAACAAGTCGACCATTTCGTTCATCACAACAAGCACACCTTTATTTTTTTAGCAACTTTTGATCCTAGCAATTTTGAGGAAGATAGTCAACATGAATGCTCGGTAGCATCTATGAATGAAGAACTAGATCAAATTGAGAAGAACAATTCTTAGGAATTGGTTTCACAACCAAAGGATAAAAATGTTATTGGAACTAAATGGTTCTTCAGAAAAAAATTGAATGAGGATGAACAGGTTACCAGGAATAAGGCAATATTAGTCTACAAAGGATATGCACAAGTTGAAAGAATTTATTTTTAAGAAACATTTGCTCTCACTTCCAAATTGGAAGCTATCAGAATGTTTCTCGCTTATGCATGCTTGATAAAAACCAAGGTCTACAAAATTGATGTTAAGTCATCCTTTCTAAATGGTGAATTGGAAGAATAAGTTTACATTTAACAACCCGAAGGTTTTATACTCTCTCAAAAGGAAGACTATGTATGCAGATTAAAGGAGGCACTATATGGTCCCAAGAAAGCTCCTAGAGCTTGGTATGCTCATCTTGATGGATATATAAATCAACAAGGATTGAATAAAGGCAGTGCTGACAACAATCTCTATGTGAAAGTGGATCAAGATAACCTAAAAATTATGGAGGTATATGTGGACGATATAATTTTTGGAGGAAATGATGACAGATTTAGTAAAAAAATTTCCACAAACATGCAAAGTGAGTTTGAAATGTCTCTACTTGGCGAGATGACATAATTTTTAGGGCTTCAGATATCTCAGCAGGATAAAGGAATATTTATATATAAAACCAATTACATCAAGTAAATTCTCAAGGAATTCGAGATGGAAGATTGCAAGCCTGTCCTTACCCCAATGGTAACGGGTTGCAAGTTAATTTTAGAAGATTCGTCATAGGATGTGCACCAAAAGTTTTATATATCTATTATTAACAATATTCTATATGTGAGAGCTTCTCGGCCAGACGTAATGCAATCAGTTGGACAAGTAGCAATATTCCAATAAGTACCAAAATAATCTCATATTATTTTCGTATAAATAATTTTCGGATATCTTAAGGGCAAAGAAAAATATCGTTTATGGTATGCCAATGGAAATAATCTAGTTATCAAAGCTTATACAGATCTAGATTGGGAAAGAAGTGTTGATGATCGAAAGAGTACCAGTGGAGCAGCATTCGATTTAGGTGGTTCCCTTATTTCATGGTTTAGTAAAAAGCAATCTTCAATCTCGTTATCCCAAGCAGAAGCAGAATATATCACAGCAGCAACTTGTTGTACTTAAGTTCTTTGGATGAAGAAAAATTTGTAGGATATTCAAGTCAAGTTTGATGACCCTATTCCCATATTTTACAATAACACCAGTGCCATCATTATCTCCAAGAATGCTATGATGCATTCCAAAACAAAGCACATTCCGATCAAATATCATTTTGTTAGAGATCAGGTCACCAAAAAGGATATCAAGCTTGAATATATTGGCAAAAATGAAAAAATTGTTGACACCTTTACCAAACCATCACCACGTGAATCATTTGAGTATCTTTACCTAAAGCTTGGGATTCTCCCAAGTTCTCATTATACTCTTTCTCTTATCTACATAAGTAAGAAAAGGGGAGTTGAGGTGTGTACAAGTCTGCAAGATGATGTTTTTCAGGGGGAGTAGTTGTGTTGCCACCAATACCAAAGGGAAAGATTATTGATAAGTGGTTGTCATTGATGTCAACCCAAGCACCACCAGGGGCTACCTCAATCTTGCATGGGAATTTTTACTTGACAAATTACTCTATTCCTAGTTAAATATATCTTGTTTGGTTTCTACTTGTCGAGATGTTTCCATTGATATATGGCATGACACGTCATTCTTCATGGTTTAAGAGATATATGTGTTTGAAGTTAGTAACCCTAGTTAGTGGGCTAAAACCCCATGGGGTTGTGGCATGACACTAATCATTGGTTGTGGTCATTGAATTTTCAATAATTAATAATTTTTTATGCTCCTAAAATCCCTCCAACGTTCACTTGTTGAATGCCCTCTCAACCTAAGAATTTATATAAATTGTGACCATCATATCCTCCTCATTTAAGGATTTTTCTACTTAAAATAGGCCATTATGGAATTTTCTCTATAGTGCTTTTTCTATGAAGCTTTAGATGTTGTAAAAAAAACCTACTTGAGCCAAAATCCTGATGAAGCACATGAAAAAAAAAAATATATTCGCTCACTATATTTTCAAAGATATGATCTAAGGATGTTATGGATTTTGCAGGTTCCCGAATTTCATGTCAAATATGTGACCTTGGGAAAATCATAATAACTCTCTCTCTCTCTCTCTCTCTCTCTCTCTCTCTCTCTCTCTCTCTCTCTCAGCATTGGATTCAAATTTCATAAAAAGCAACAAAAATAGGACATCCTATAGTTCGTTGGATATTGTGTTTAGGATCGAAGTTTGAAACAATGACACATGACACTTTGTACAAGTTCGCTCTATTGAACCAGTCTATAATCGGGACATTGTAGGAGATTGGGAATAACTATTCGTTGAAGAATCCAATATTGATCAGACCTGTAGGGTTTGGAAGAGGACTCAAAGGGCTACCACAGGGCGCAATTAAAACCTTGAAGATCCAAAATTACATAGATATATCGTACTCAATATCAAACTTCTAAAAGGCAAGAAAAAATATGCATTCAAGGATCACTGTAGTAAGGAAAACACATCAACAGTCAAGGTTAAGTCTTCTACAACAAGGTATGTTTGATTAGTGTTTTAATTTTAATTTGAATATCATCTATGACATGTGTTTTTTTAGGATAGTTTAAGTATTTTTTATGTATTTTTGATTGGGTTTTGTTCATAAATTTTGAATGTATTTACATTTTAATTTTGAATATTTCTCTGACATATGGTTTGTAGGACAGTGTAAGTATTTTGTTTGTATATTGGTTTGGTTCTTGTTTGTTAATTCATGTGTAGGAAGGAGGACACAATAGGATAAATGAGACACATACTAGGACAATGCAACGCCAAAGTACCATTACTTGAAGAAAGCACAACAATAGTTCAACAATTTCTAGTGTTCAAAGAAGCAGTGTCAAGTCAAGTATCACATCCTCTCAAAATTCAGTATTATAGAAATCATCATTGTAAGATTGTAAAAGTGTTGTTATTGTAAAAGAGTCAATCTTCTTAGAGTTGGAGAGGCATTGTTCGGAGGTATAAGTGTCATTGTTGGATAATGTTATGGTGGGTTGCAGGTCATTGTGTGATTGGGTGATTATTCTAGTTCAAGAAAATCATTGTGAATCATATTGTATCACGGATCATTGTCCATGGTATCTAAGTCCACACTCTTGTATTATTTATGATCATTATAGGGTGGAAGGGAGGTGCTTGATTTTTGCATGAAGTCACCTAGATGTTGGAGCCTATGAACACTTGAGGGTGGTAGTTCAGTCTAGGATGTTAGGGCATCCATTAAGTTGACTACTAAATAAACCAGGGCGTTGGGGACTCCTTCCAGTGGGAGCTGGAAAATAATTATTTTCTAGAATTATAGGAATTTTTACCTTTAATTTCACTTGGGGCTGAATATTAAACAATTTATTAGAAAAGTCTTTGATGAATTTTCACCTAGAGGGGTTTTTTCACATAAAATTCATGTGCCAATTGTGTTCTATTGTTACTATTGATACTGGATAAACATTAAGAATAATTGAAGATTAACTAATGCTCTGAAATGATTTAAAAATGATAATTAATAAAAAACACAGATTCACGCCCCCTCTTAGTACTTCCAACATATTCTATGGTTACAAACCCTTCTTGTCTCCCTCAAGGGGGTTTCTTGAGGTCTTCAAAAATACTTCCCTTTGCTAACGAGATGGATTGTTTCTTTCACACAAGTATGGAAACATATTTTTCAAATCATATTGTAATAATCATGACTTACTTCCACATCTATTTGAAGAGAAACATATATTCTATATGTATTTCAATTTTCATTGTAGATGACAAATATTCCTTTCTTCCCATAAGCTTCCAACTTATTCCTCTTCTCTTTAGGTGCATGAAAATATACCATAAAACCAAATATTCTAAAATAGGAAACATTATGTTTCTTACCACTGAAGAATTCCTCATGTGTCATGAAATCCAAAATTGGATATGGGCTCTTATTTTGAACATATACCACAGTGTTAGTAGCTTCACCCCATAATAACTTCGGTAGACCTTGATTATGAAGCACGGAACAAGTGGCTTCCATGATTGTAATATTATTTATTTCAACAACACCATTCTTCTCAGGAGTGTATGAAACAATTGTCTCCATATTAATGGTATCCTCTTTGAAAAATTCATTGAATTCATTTGATTCATATTCATATCCATTTTCAGTCCTTAATATCTTGATCTTCTTCCCTGTTTTATTTTACACCAACTCTTTGAGAGAATGAAACCATTTGGACACTTCATCCTTCCTCTTCAATAACTAGATCCATGTTTTGAGAGAGTATTCATCCATAAGTATTGCATAATATAAGTATCCTCCTGATCATGTTACAGGTAACATACCAGATAGGTCATAATAGACGAAATGAAGAATATTAGTTGTGTAGCTCTCATTAGAAGGGAATTTCCCCTTTATATGTTTCCCAACTTCACATCCCTAATAAACACCTTCATGGTTTATATTAAACTTTGGCAATCCTGTGTCCATCTTCCTTACCCCAAGTAAGGATATGTAATGTGAATGGGAAAATCTCTGGTGCCATAGCTGCGATTAGAGTGAAGTATCTTTCCAAAGCTCTATGCAATCGAAGTGACCTATGGGTTTTTCAGGGTACTAAATCCATATATGCAGTCAAAAAAGTATTTTAAATAACACAAATCAAGATTTCATCTTATATGTTTTTGCCAGATTTCGGACAGAAAATCGATTAGAAACTCCACCAATTATCATTAATTACAACTTCATTTAGAACTAATCAGTGTATTTCCTCATCAGGAGAATGATGATTGTGCCTATCCAAAAACAAGTTTTAACCAAATTTATCAATTCTTTAAAATTAATAATTTTTTAAATTTGGCTTCTATGATCCATAATTTATATAGAGAAACTTTCGGTGATAATCACAGATGAACCAATTTTGTCAATGTCTTTCGAACCAGCTAGTGTGGTTCATCATCATCATATCCCGATGATGAACCACTCTAGTTGGTTCAAAGCACATCCATAAAATTAATTCATATGTGATTATTGTGGAATGTTTCTCCATAAAAATAAATAATATCACTTGTTTGAAAAAAATACTTCCACTATAAGACTTTCCTTCACAAATTTGAACACATTTTAAAACAACTTTTAAATTATCTCAAGAAAAATTATCAAAAAAAATTAAAAACTAAACAGTAAAATAAACTACACTTGATCTATCAGGAAAAGATTTACCGGTTGAGTTAGCACACCTCACCAAATTTTTTGAAGTTACTGCGTTAAACATTAAATTATTTTCTTTACTAATCAATGCTTCACATTTACAATACAATAGTTGCGTGTTTAATGAGCATAGGAGAAAATTGTTATATATATAGCTTCCATTAACTCTAATGTTATTTACTCTCACGATGTATAGGCAACATTACACTAAGTTAATGTAACTGCATGCATGAACTGTTGAGTCATACATTAGAGATTAGACCTAGATGAAATGTAAAGCTAAAAATTTAATTTTAAAAATTATATAAAATCGGTTGTTGGGTTGAACTATATATCATTCAAAGGGTTCGAATTCCCACCGAATTATTTCGTGGCTTCTTTGTAGTTTATATACTTTTTCTAGTTGTGAGAATATTTACCCTTGGATTGTCTCCCTTTAGGTACGAGGTTGGACCAAATTGACTGTCTTGGAGGCTTAGGGGGACATCTACAAGGAGGATGCTATGAATAGGTAACTGTAACTTCCTACTTCGTAGGGCGCTTCTCTCAGCTAATTTTCATGCCTCTTTTTGGTAGGAGAAATCTCTGCTACCAATTCCTTTTATCGAAAATAATTCCACCACCATGACCGTTGCTTTCGAAGACTATCCAGTATTCAATATTCCTCCAAGTAATTTATACTCTAAAATTTCCATGGATAGCAATGGCATTAAGGTAGGGTTTGTATACCTTTATTAATTTTCTTCCTGGTTCGTTCAACTTCATTTCAGTGAGTATAATTTATACGACAGTCTTTACAATATATTGAGTTGAAGCACTTTATGTGTTTACCTTGGGGAACCTGGAACGTTCTTATTTCCTCGATGGTGGTTTATCACATAGACGCACAAATATTAAGCATAGTCATTTCATTGCTAAGAAAATATCTTACTAATTCATTATGCATGTTATACGGTGTGTTTACCCAACCTTTCAATGTAATGGAGGGTTCCAAGGATGAAAACCAAGGGTTATAAAATCATCTGAGTAAAATTTACTTGTTTTGAAGCCCTCTTACTATAATTTTGGGTGATTGCAAAAATTTTTCTAACGAGTCCTATTGGAAATTAATTTCAACTACTGATATCAATCAACAGTAATTGCTAAAGTGAATTTCAAAAGGATTGGAAAGCTCACACAAGTGAAGTGCAGAGCAGATAAGAATCGGCCAATTGATATTTATCTAAGGCGGTAGCCGACTTCACACAGGAGCGGAGTAATGGCTCAGACTCAATGTCTCGCCAGCAGCACGAAGCTTTGATTACAGGTTGAATCAGGCTTTAAAGCCTTACCTACATATCAGCGGAGTTAATTTTTCGAGGTGCACAAGTTTGCTACATCACAAGCAGTGATGTGATGCGATGATAGTTTTAACACTATCGCATCGCAAACTTTCAAAGTTCTTAAAATGTGCACACCAAAGATTTTCGGTGATGCGATGAGGTCTCACCTCCATCATAGTCACGGCATCACAAAGATTGTTGCATGTCCATTTACTCTTCATGGATTTCACCCACCTTATGATTGGGCCCCGCCATCGCAATCGTAGGATCACAAAAGTTCCTCCGACTATTGTTTGGTCCATTGTATTGTTCGCTTCCGATGTTGCGATGCGATGTGGTCCCCACCACCATCACTAATCGCACATCGCAGTTTGTAAAAGCGCAAAGGTATTAACCTTTTGTCCGCTAAGTTTGCGAACGTTGATGGACTTCCAGATGCAATGAGGAGTTCAAATGGATTTCATGAAATTTGAAGTCCAACTTTATTGGTCAGTTTAATTGTTTTATTGTAACCACGCTTTATAAAAGGAATGAGCCTGAAGGCTTTCGCAATAAAATTTTCTTACTTTGAATGCACAAGAACGCATTTTGTAAAAATGGAGAAACAGAGAAATTGATTTGGGCCACAGGCTGAATACACAGAAAGATTGTAAGCACTGTATGTGTCGATTTCAGGAGAGAGAAGTTTGTGAGCACTGTTGTTTTACAGTCCACTGTTATACTTTGTGAATCCCTCTCAGGGAGGAAGAATCAGTTTCATTCTGATTTTTGTATTTCTTTTATTATTTTATGAATTAAGAAAACTTGTCCTAAATTGCTTCTATTCATTCCAAAAATTGAGTTTTAAAACTCTGTGTTCTTGAGGGAATCTTCATTCTCTCTTGTTGTTTAGAAGCAATCAAAAACTTATACATGGTATCAAAGCTAGTCTAGGCACTCTGTGAGACAAAACAGAGTTTTTTTTTCCACTGCAGGAGCTGTAAGAAGCGTATTGAGCAGATTTTCTCCAGCAGAGAAAGTTCTTGCTTTTCTTATTATACAGTCAGTATCTTTTTCTTTACTTATACAGTTAAGATGGCAGATGTTGGAACTGGTTTGAAAAATTCCCAATTTCCACATTTTAAGAGCTTTGTTTGCTTCTCAGGAATTATGGGAGCTAGTTGAAAATGGCTACCCTGAACCTGGAGATGCAGCAGCATTGGCTGCTTTGACAGCAACAGAAAGAGACCTGTTGAGAGATAACAGGAAGAAGGACTCAAAAACCCTCTTTTATCTCTTTCAATTTGTACAAGATAGTGTTTTCCCATGGATTGCAGTAGAAACAAATTCTAAAGAGGCATGGGATATTCTCAAAACTGCCTATCAAGGAATGGAGAAGGTGAAGACTATAAAATTGCAGATGTTGAGGAGAGACTTTGAAACACTTAGCATGAAGGAATCTAATATAATAGATTCATTCTTCACTCATGTTATTGGGTTAACAACTCTGATAATACCTCATGGTGAAATTATTGAAGAAAGAAGGATTGTAGAGAAGATCTTGAGAAGTTTACCCTCAAGGTTTGAAGCTATTGTGGTAGCAATAGAAGAGACAAAGGATCTCTCACAGTTCACAGTAGATGAACTGAGTGCTTCTCTTATGTCTCATGAACAAGTTCACAGTAGATGAACTCAGTGCTTCTCTTATGTCTCATGAACACAGACTGAGTAGAGGAACAGATTCCTCTTTTGAGCAAGCATTCAAGACTCAGATGTCTTTTGGCCAAGGAAAAGGTCGAGGCAGAGCAAATAACAGAGGTTGTGGAAGAAGCCAAAACAAAGGCAGAAATAATCCTGCAAGCACAAGCGGAAGGAGCTGCAATCAGAACCAAGATGAAGGTTCAAGAAAACAACAAGCTCATGGACAAAGGTATGACAAATCCCAAGTCCAATGTCATTATTGTAAGAAATATGGGCACTATGCCAATGAATGTAGGAAAAAGAAAAATTACATGAATAGTAGGCAGAATGCTAATTTTGCAAATGAAGAAGATAAGAACCCAAAGATTGTGCTGTTAACATGTAACATTGCACAAGACAAACAAGATGATTTTTGGTTCTTAGACTCAGGTTGCAGTAATCACATGACTGGAAATATTGCAATGTTTGCCAATCTGGATGAAAATGTGAAATCTGAGGTAACAACAGGAACTGATAGTAAGATATCTGTCAAGGGTAAAGGCAGAGTCAGTATCCTAGCAAGAAATGGAGAACAGATGATTGTGCCAGAGGTATACTATGTACCTGGTCTGAAATGTAATCTTTTGAGCATTGGACAGCTCATTGACAAAGGTTACAATGTGTTCTTCAAAAATGATGTGTGTACAATCAGAGACATACCTCCAAGTAAGAAGATCATTGCAGAGGTGCAGATGACCAGCAATAGAATGTTTCCTCTCAAACTCAGGGCAGATTTGAAGGAAGGAAGAACTATTGCAGTTGTAACACAAGAAGTCTTTCAAGAAGAAGTGAAAGATGAAAATTGGTTGTGGCACTTGAGATTTGGACATCTCAATTTCGGAGGCTTGAATTTGTTGCACAGAAAGGGAATGATAAAAGGATTTCCATTGATTGAGAAGCCGGATAGCCTTTGTGAAGGCTGCATCTTGGGCAAACAACACAGAGAAAGCTTTCCAACAGGAAAGAGTATAAGGGAAAAAGCACCCTTGGAAATTGTTCACTCTGATGTGTGTGGACCGATGCAAATACCATCATTTGTTGGAAATAAATATGTTTTAACTTTTATTGATGATTACACCAGAAAGACATGGGTGTATGTGTTAAAACAAAAGAGTGAAGTGTTTGAGAAATTTTGCCACTTCAAAACTCTTGTTGAGAAGCAGTGTAGGCATTATATCAAAGTGCTCAGAACTGACAGAGGTGGAGAGTATATCTCCAAGGACTTTCTGCGTTTTTGCAGAGAGAATGGAATACAAAAGAAATTCACCGCGAGGTATACACCTCAGCAAAACGACATTGCAGAAAGGAAGAATAGGACCATTCTGGACATGGTCAGAAGTATGCTAAAGGAAAAACACTTGCCGCATGAGAAAATAGGACCATTTTGCACATGGTCAGAAGTATGTTGAAGGGAAAACACTTGCTACATGAGTATTGGGCTGAAGTTGTCACTTGTGCAGTTTACATATTGAACAAATGCCCAACTAAAGCTGTCATGAATAGAATACCAGAAGAAGCATGGAGTGGACGAAAGCAAATTGTCACTCACATGAGAGTATTTGGCTGTGTATCATATGCACATGTACTAGATCAGCTAAGGAGGAAGCTTGATAGTAAGGGGGAGAAGTGTTTCTTTATTGGCTACTGTGATGAGTCAAAACCATACAAACTTTATAATCCATCCACCAAGAAATTGATAGTAAGCAGAGATGTGCAGTTTTGTGAAGAAGAAGCTTTGGGATGGAAGTCTAGAAAAGACTCTGAACGTGAAGACAATTCTGTCTCACAAAGAAGAAGAAGAAGAAGGAATAGCAGATGTTAACCCCTATTCGGTGGCTTCTCCTCCACCACCACAAACTGGAATTCGAACAACCTTGAGAAGTCAAGAAAGTGCTACTCCAAGCACATCACAGGGATCTGGAACGCCCTCAAGTTCGAATGAAACTCCAAGCACACCAAGAAGACCAAGATTCAAAAATATGAGTGAGATTTATGAACAAGGAGAGGTAAGTAACAATACCGGTCTGAATTCATTATTCGCTTTGTATTTTCATGTTGATGACCCAATCCATTTTGAAGATGCTGTAAATTATGATAAATGGATTGAAGCAATGAATGAAGAAATTGGTGTAATTGAGAAGAGTAAAACATGGGAGTTAGTGGACCTCCCTAAAGGCAAAGAAGCCATTGGAGTTAAGTGGGTCTATAAAACCAAGAGCAATGCTGAAGGCAAGATCGAAAAGCACAAGGCTAGGCTTTTTTTTAAATGCTACAAGTAGCAACAAGGGAGAGAGTATGATGAAACCTTTGCACCAGTAGGAAGGATGGAAACAGTCAGAATAGTGTTGTCTATTGTAGCACAAAACAAATGAAAGATTTATCAGATGGATGTTAAATCTGCATTCGTGAATGGAGTGTTAAAAGAGGAGGTTTATGTTGAACAACCTCCAGGCTATGAAGTTGAAGGCCAAGAGAATAAAGTATGCAAACTGAAGAAGGTTCTTTATGGGCTGAAGAAAGCTCCAAGAGCATGGTATAGCACGATAGATGCTTACCTGATTGAGAATGGGTTCGAGAAGTGTGACAGTGAACCCACACTCTACATAAAGGAGAATGACGGCAAGATACTTATTGTAGAAGCAGTGTTGAAGAGATTTAACATGCAGAACAACAAGGCAGCTGTGATTCCAACAGTAATGGGTTTGAAATTGAGTAAAGAAGATAGCAGCAAGGATTTTGATCCAAAGTTGTATAAGAGCATAGTTGGCAGCCTCATGTACTTGACTTCAATTAGGCCAGATATTATGCACGATGTAAGACCGAAAGAAGCTCATTGGCAGGCAGCCAAGAGAATTCTAAGGTATGTAAATGGAACGAAGGGGTTTGGTATATTATACTCCTCTTCTGAAAGTTTCATGTTGACAGGTTACACTGACAGTGATTGGGCTAGAAGTGTGGATGATCGGAAGAGCACATTAGAATATGTGTTTCATTTAGGATCGGGAGCAGTTTCATGGGCTTCCAAGAAGCAACCAGTAATTTCTTTATCCACAGAAGAAGTAGAATATGTGGTAGCAGCAGCAGCAGCATGCCAGACAATATAGATGAGAAGGGTTCTCAGAGATTTGTGTCATGAACAAGAAAAGAGCACAACCATTTACTGTGACAATAGCTCGGCGATATCATTGTCTAAATTTTTTTTTTTCATAAAAGGACAAAGTACATTGACACCAAGTTTCACTTCATACGTGAATTGGTTAACAATGGTGAGATTGTTTTGCAAAACTGTAGAACATAGGATCAATTTGCGGATATCCTCACAAAGCCATTAGCTAAGAGAATATTTAATCATTTCAGGGAATGCCTCGGTATGCAGAAAAACCCAGCAGTTGAAATTAAGGGGGAGTGTTGGAAATTAATTCCAACTACTAATATCAATCAGCAGTAATTGCTGAAGTGAATTGCAGAAGGATTGGAGAGCTCACACAAGTGAAGTGTAGAGCAGATAAGAATCAGCCCCTTGATATTTATCTAAGGCGGTAGCTGACTTCATGCAGGAGCAGAGTAATGGCTCAGACTCAAAGTCTCGCCTGTAGAACAGAGCTTTGATTATAGGTTGAATCAGGCTTTAAAGCCTTACCTACATATCGGCGGAGTTAATGTTTTGAGGCGGCACAAGTTCGCAGCATCACAAGCAGCGATGCGATGCAATGATAATTTTAACACTACGCATCGCAAACTTTAAAAGTTCTTAAAATGTGCACATCGAAGAGTTTTGGCAATGCGATGAGGTCCCACCTCCGTCGCAGTTGTGACATCGAAATGTTTGTTGCATGTCCGTTGCACTACTGCGGTTCTCCGATGCGATGTGGACCATGCTCCAATCGCATCGCAAATTTTCAAGTGATTGTTCACAAAAGACTGTTGAACCAATGTTCGCCGATGTTGCGATGTGATATGGGCCCCGCGCCATCGCAATTGCAAGATCGCAAAAGTTCCTCCGACTATTGTTTGTTTCATTGTTTTGATCGCTTCCGATGTTGCGATACAATGTGGTCCACACCACCATCGCTAATCGCACATCGCAGTTTGTAAAAGTGCAAAGGTAGTAAACATTTTGGCCGTTGAGTTTGCGATCGTCGATGGACTTCCAGAAGCGATGAGGAGTTCAAATGGATTTCATGAAATTTGAAGTCCGACTTTGTTGGTCGGTTTAAATTGTTTTATTGTAACGGTGCCTTATAAAAGGAATGAGCTCGAAGGCTTATTGTAAGAATGCCAAAATGTAAGAATGTAAGAGTATTGCATTGTTACGCTGTTGAAAAAGATAGAGAAGAGAAACAAAGAAATTGTTGTGGCCCGTAGGCTAAATACACAGCAATATTGTAAGCACTTTATGTGCGGATTTGAGGACAGAGAAGTTTGTGAGCCATTGTTGTTTTACGGTCAACTTTGTTATACTTTGTGAATCCCTCTCAAGGAGGAAGAATCAATTTCATTCGATTTTGTGTTTCTTTTATTCTTTCATGAATTAAGAAAACATGTCCTAAATTGTCTGTTCATTACGAAAATTGGTTTTTAAAACTCTTTGTTGTTAGAGGAATCTTCATTCTATCTTGTTGTTTAGAAGAAATCGAAACTTCTACGAGATCCTAGGTTAAATGCTACGAGGTTAAATTCCCACCGAAGCGGCTGATTTTTGTTACAATTTGCAACCATACATCTTTAATATTTTAATGGAACCCTCTAACCTTCCTCAGTGTATCGGATATGTAATCCCACGATTTGAGTCCGAGGTTTTCTTTGAGTTAACTACTAAACTTTAGATATTAAATGCTAAGTGCCATAAGGCTTAGTTTTCTAAGGTTAACATAATTATAGATAAAAATCTCTCAATGTTACTTTCCCTTGAGGTTGACTATGATAATTCGATCCTAGGGTCAAATTTGTCAATACAAATTTCATAATACATTACTTTTAATATAGCTTAAATTTATGTATTTATTTAGAAGAAAATTGAATGGTTCACTTGGGAAAAAATAGCCATACATGCACGAATTTCTTATATGTCATTTCTCGGTATTTATTAATTCTTGTTTCTTCACATATATTAAATCCACGGGAGTTTATCCCACCCTTTTCTATGTTGCATTCTTTGCTGGTATTAGCATTCTCATTTCAATAATATATATATATATATATATATTTTTTGATGTTGTTATAAAAAGAAGAAGTAGTTATCATGCGCTGTAATGGAACTTAAGCATATAAATTTGGGAGTGTTATCTTAAAAAACAGAGGTTGATGCATCCTTAAGCCTTATATTATTTTTTCATATGTATATATTATATTAGTTGCTTGTTCGGTGTTGAAAGTTTTCCTTTCCCCCGGTGAATGGGTGGAAAAGAGGTTTCTTCGGATTTTCCTTTGCCATGCAGTTTTGTTTTTTTCGGTGCACGGAGCCAGGTCGTCAACGAACGATTGCGGGTTAGTTTGCCAGGACTAAAAATTTCTCCTACGGTTCTCATAGACATGTATGTGTAGGTTTCAAGTATGAATTTGTGTGATTTGGTTCCATGTTCGGTTTGCATATACACGGTTTGTAAAGTGGTAGAGTCCATTTTGGTTTCCACATTGCTTTGTTCATGTTCTATATTAATCATGACGTGAAAATGCTGAACTCGGACCTTCATCATGTAAATTAAGATAGAACGAAGGAAATAAAATAAAAAAAATAGGGGAGATTCACGATAGGCTTTGTTGCCACTTCATTAGGTTGGTGTGAAGCGAGGACCGATAAAACTATGACCACCATAGGGACAAAGGTTTGACCCCACTCTATTCAAAACATAAGTAACAAGGCGCTAACTTTGTACCCAACAATGTACGGTGTCGTGACTTTCACGTAGTAGAGGGTTGATTGAAGTTAAATTCCTTGTTTTTGTGGCCATTCACGAGCACAGGTCATTGTTGAAACAAGAGGAAAACAAAAAAATAATTAGGTTGAGAAACATAGAAAAAAATATAAATTGAACCTTCAACAATAGCAAGAAAAAAAAAATCTTGCCAAGTGTGATGGGGAAAATCTAGGACTAATTCGTGATGTTAGATTAATGGTCATGCCAATTCTTAGTGAAGAGGGGTTCCAAGTGCACCTCGACATGGGTGTCGAATGGTCAAGAAACACAAAAGCTGGAGACTGAGATCATGAATACAAACCATTGATGAAGTGTCATGGGAGAAAAGCCACATTCTGGTCACTTAACAAAAACCCTATCCATATATAAGATTTAAGAAAAAGCATATTTGTAGGACATTAAATCTTTGTCGTTGATGTAAAAATTCAACGAACCTTCATCAACTTTGAGGGTTGAAATAAGAAGCCTTTGGCTAACTAATTAATAGATATTTTAACATGGTTTAATGCATTCAGTTATTGAGATACCAACACTACTAACGAACGGGTTTTTAAGTGTTGGTGTACATGCCACTTAGACTAGTTGTGTTGGTGTACATGCACCTAGATTAGCTCTAGCTAACTTCTTGCTTGCATGTGATGTGCACTTGCTTAGTTAAGTTAACTCACTTTGCTTACGTGTGGCACATGTACACATTAACATAAGATAAAGAACACTTAGCTTCGGTTAGCTTTAGTTGTGCATGTACAACTAAGCTTAACTTAGTTGCTTTTATGTATTTATTCCAAAAACTATTGGAGAATCAATTTCATTCTATTCTCAATTCTTGCTCGCTTCCTTCCTTCTCTTGCAAGCTTGTTTATTGTTTTGCAGATCTAGATCCTTGTTTCTCAAAAATCTTACATGGTATCAAAGCATGGGGATTAGTAATCGGTGCACAAGCAATTTTGTTGCGAGGTTCGGAAGATTGAAGCAACAACAAAAGAATGGAGTCTAAATTGGAGTTTCCCACACAATCGGGAATTCTTACTCCATATAATTATTTCGAATGGAAGCCAAAGATTCAACTTCATCTCGAAGTAGAGGCTTATTTTGAATAACCATGGAAACGAAGTTGAACCAACATCGGCAATGGAGAAAACAAGATATTTCAATCGCATGGACGAAGCCCTTGACATCCTATGTTTATCTATTTCTACGGAATTGCTATTTCATGTTGAATCATGTTCAAATCCAAATGAAGTATGGAAAATTTTGGAAGGATTGTTTGGAAAAACGGGATGAAATGCAAGGTCACATTCTCGAAAATGAGTTAAACTCATTAGATCCAAGAAATTTTGAGAACATTCAAGATTTTTTCACAAGGTATAAAGCCTTCTTCCAGTTCGGTGAAAGGATGCGGGATCGACAAATCCAAGCAAGAAAATCAGTTGATTCTTTCCATTTTATCAAAAACTTGGTCCAGTGTCCAGGTGTTCGTCTCTACATTCCACACGGTCGGATGCGCAGAAGCTGGGTTGTAGCTTGGAAGATGCCCTCAGCACGGATTCTTTTATTCGGTCTTTTGATGCATGAGCAAGATAAGCTCATCAAAATGGAGCACGCAAAAATTCCAAAGCGCATGCACTTACTATGCATGCAAAAGGAAAGGAAAATTCCCGAAGACCATCGAAGAAAAGGGAAGAAGGATCTTTGATCCAAGAAAGGGAGAAATCCCAAACCTCCTGATGGATCATACGGCTCAAAGAAGAAGGAACGAAAGGGCAATCGATGTGCAATTATTGCCACCGTGGTTCATCACGAATCTGCATGCATGAAGAAGACTATATATTATGGCGCGAAACTCCGACAACACAATCTTGGAGACCACATTCCACGAGAATGCCAAGAAGAAGTACGGAAAAAGCACCCCGGATCCAGAGGTAATGGGCATGCTTTGATTTCTCTTCATTACGCACATAAGAATGGATCATCGATCGGGGAGCTTCACATCATATGGCTTCTTCAAAGGAATCATTTTCTTCTCTACATGCATACTCGAGTCCTCCCATTCTCATGGGGGATAATTCTGTGATTGCGACAGGCTGGACAAGGAAGAGTGCAATTCGAAGATGAAATTTTTGAAAATGTCTTGCATATTCCAAGGCTTTTGTGAATCTTCTCTCGGTGTATCGAGATGACACACACAAGCAGCGGAAGGAAAGTGGAATTTACCCAGTTCCGTGAGAATTTATGACATGCAAACCAATTTGAAAGACATACGGCAGGTAAATGATCAATCTCGTGTTTGTATACATTTTGATTTTGTTCCTCAATCATACAATACATTTTTGCTACTTACGCATACTGGAAATGAAGAAAGTAGGATTTAGCCGCAGAGATTTGAGCACTTTAATTTCAGATATATGCAACGACTTAGTAAGCAAAGGATGGTCAAAGGATTGCCGACCATTGAATTTCATATGGTGTTTGTAATGGATGTGCTCTTGGAAAGAATCCACATGACAAGTTCGAGAAGGGGCATGCATGGAGAGCCTCTTCACCTTTGGAACTTGTACACGGTGATCTCATGGGTCCATTTCGAATTGCTTTCAATGAGCAAAGAAAAATATGTGTTGTCATTTATAGATGATTATACGAGATTCACTTGGGTTTACTTCTTGAAACTCAAGTACGAAGTTTTCAACATCTAAATATTTTCAAAGCGCATGCGGAAAAATATGTCTAAACGCATCAAGATACTCCCACACGGATAATGGGATGGAATATGTCAACAAAGATATCCAAGAATCTCTATAATGAAGTAGGCATACGGTTACTGACATACGGTTCCTTACACTCCACAGAAAATGGTAATTTTGAAAGGAAAAATCGATCTTTGAAAGAGATGGCTAATTGCATGGCCCATGCAAGATCTTTTCCGTCGAGTGTGAAATTTGAAGCTATCAATTGTGCCTCATACATCTAGAATAGTCTCCTCATAAATGCGATGCTAAGGAAAAGACCTTTTGAGGCTTGGGCAGCATGCAACTTGAAGTTAGTCATTTCCGCATTTTTGGATCTCAAGCATGGGCCGCATTCCTACGAGAGAAGAGAAAGGCTTTGGAGCCTCAAAGAAAAGCATGCATGTTTGTTGGATATTCGATGAAGTCAAAGGGTATAGATTGCTTGATATCCACAACACGAAGAGCTCTTTATTGAAAGGAGTGTAAATTTTGACGAAGATATTTTGCATGCACCGGATGAACTTGTTACCAAGGTTCCATCACCACTCATTGATGAGTATACGAGATGAAACTTCGGACGACATTACACGACAGAAGATGAGGTCTTTTCTAGTGACCTTTGTTAGACCACCGAGTTGTTGAACATCGAGATCATACTTCTGTGGTTCGGAAGATTCTCGACCACCTTCAACACAAAAATGGCGCGGCACTGGGTGATATCCTTGAAGATCCTACCCACTCTATCCCTATGTTTGAGGAAGATCCGTAAGCACTCTTAGCTATGGAGCCATCCATGCCCATGCATGTATATGATGCATGGATGCGATCCACAAACTTATGCGAGAAGCAAATGGGCATCTGAATGGGAAGCCGCCATGGATGAGGAATATAACTCTCTCATTGAGAACCCGGACTTGGATTTGGTTCCGCTACCTTCCAATCGCAAACTTGTGAGATGAAAGTGGGTTTACCGGACCAAGAAGGCATCAAATGGCCAAGTTAGTCGATATAAGGCACGATTGGTAGCAAAAGGTTTTCGGCAAGTACATGGTATTGAATATGATGAGACTTTTTCTCCCGATGGCAAAAATGGATTCCATTCGGCTAGCTCTCTCCATTGCGACGGGGGAGGGATGGGAGGTGCATCATATGGATGTGAAGAATGCCTTTCTTCATGGTGATCTCGAGAGGAAATCTACATGGAGCAGCCACGAAGATACATGCACAGATTCATCTGCGGTATGCAAAATAAAGAAGTCTCTCTATGGCCTCAAGCGGGCACCTAGAGCATGGTATGCAGATGGATTCTTATTTGTTATCTCAAAATTTTGTAGGGTACGCAAATCGATTCCAATGTTTATTTTACGAAGAAAATTGACTCCTTGTTGATCATGGTACTCTACGTAGATGATCTCTTCGATAACGGGTAGTTAAACCTTTGTCATTACTAACATTAAGCGCATTGCATAAGCGGTTTTCTATGACGAACATGGCTTGCTAAATTTCTTCCTTGGACTAGAGATCTATCGAGTGATTATGGGATTACCATTTCTCAACTTAATTATCGAGAGATCTTTTGGCACGATTTCACATGAGTGACTACAAGCCGGCGACCACACCTTTCTTATCGGGGATAAAGCTTGAGAATGGCAAAGACACACCATTGGTTGATTGCACATTGTACCATGACTTGTGGGAAGTCTTATTTATCTCACTCACTCCCCGTCTTTGATCTCTCCTATGCTATCGGAGAAGTTTCCGGATACATGCGGGAGCCACATGAGTTACCTTTGGAACGCTACAAAGCGCATCCTTCGATATGTCCGAGGGGACAATCACCTATGGGATTCATTATGCAGCCAATTTTCTTTGAATCTCATTGGGTTCTGATTGACCGAAGTGGCGACACCATTGATCGTAAGTCTACTTCCCGGTTATGTACTTATTTTGGGATACGGCCCAATTTGTTGGTCAAGCAAAGACGAGTTGTCGTTGCCCTTATCATCGGCAGAGGCCAAGTATAGAGGAGAGACGTGATCAATGCCACTATTCGGGCAATTTGGCTACAACGTTTCCTGTCTGAGCTTGGGATCGGTGTCCATCATCAAGTTGTCATACGGTGCAATAATCAAAGTACGCTAAAGTTTTGCGAGAGAGATCCGGTGTAGCGGTAGCGAGACCAAACACATCGAGATCCACATGCACTTCATTAGAGAGAACTCATTCATGATGGGATCATCGATCTTGGGTACTATCTGATTCGGCCGGATTCTTTGATATCTTCACCAAGACTTTCACACGAGCGAAGTTTTGATTCCTGCGAGATCGTCTTGGGGTGAAGGACACGGCCCCTTCATGGATTGTCTTTTCTCTACTTTTGCATTATATTTTGAGGGGGGGTTTTCTTCCCATGGGTTTCCCCTCTTTCCTCAACTTTTTTTAATTCATTGTATATGGGTACTTAGTAGGCGAGTATTCTTAGGGACTCATTCATTTCGCATCACACTCACCTAAGTTATGCTTAAGGGGGGTGTTGGTGTACATGCACTTAGACTAATTTGTGTTAGTGTACATGCACCTGAATTAGCTCTGGTTAACTTCTGCTTGCATGTGATGTTACTTTCTTAGTTAAGTTAACTCACTACTTGCGTGTGGCACATGTACACATTAACATAAGATAAAGCACACTTAGCCCGAGTTGCTTTAGTTATTGCATGTACAACTAAGCTTAACTTAGTTGCTTTTATGTATTTATTCAAAAATAATATTGGAGAATCAATTTCATTCTATTCTCAATTCTTTCTGCCTTCCTTCCTTCTCTTGCAAGCTTGTTTCTTGTTTGTAGATCTAGATCCTTGTTTCTCGAAAATATTACATTAAGACACTTTTTTAAGAAGAAAAAAATCTTGTCTTCGATATTAATTTCGTCTTAAGCCTCTTCGGTATTAAAAAAAAGGTGTTTTGTCAGAATTTTTTTGGGTAATTAACATTTCGTCTTAAACATTCAGCGGAGTCGGTACGAGTTTTAATTGTTTTTCATTTTTAGATAGCGGGAGGGCGTTTTAATTGTTTTCATTTTCAACCAAGTGGGGAGGACCGAATTGGCTGCATATACACCAAATAAGGTTTCCATACATGCAATGAGAATTGAATTAGCTTACGGATGTGTTTTAATATAGTTTGCATATGGGGGTTACTGCAGCGATTAGCTCACAAATGCACCTTGAATAGAGGTTTTGATACGGGCGGGGAGGAGATGCGTTGAATAGGGGGTTCCATACGAGGCACTAAGGAGCATTGGCTACCATGTCACGCATAATAGATATTTCCAAATAGGCAAGGATGAGATGTGTTGAATAGGATTTCCATATAGGTAGCAAGGAGTGAATTAGCTCACAGATGTACAAGCGGGGGAGGAGTAGGGGTCAACGAGTTTGGATGAAGTAGGAAAATGATGCATCTACCATGTTTGACAAGAAATAACGGTATGGCATGTGAGGTCCTATTTTGGAGGGACTCACCACCGCATACCCGGCCTTCAACGATAAGGCATTTTTTTTCTAATGGTTTCCTTCTTTCCGCTATGGCCAAGAATCACCATGATAAGTCGAGGCTTTCATTAGTTTCCTTCTACCCTTTTTCTACATCAATGCATTTTTTTCGTATGGTATGTTAGCGAGAATATCCTCCTCTCCCATTATCCCACTAGGTTATGTCCCATTTATATGGATTCAATCGACCTTTTGCCCCACTATGATGAATTATTGTGCGCTCTGATGCTCCAAAATGCAAGATAAGCATAATATTATCTAGACATTAACAACAACGATAGGTGAGAACCTCTCTTCTGGGTCGCGACTCACAACATTTGGCTCGTAACCATGGATTTTCCCGAAGCCTAGTCGTCACATGAGGACAAAGATCTACATTTTTTGAGATTCTTGCAAATTTTGTTGGAGGGTAAAATGATTTCGAACTCTTAAACTATGAATTTTATTCCTTCTTGTTAAGGGGCAGTAAACGCTAAGTTTTGGGGCAAAACAATGTAACTTCTTTTATAGATTTTTTTATTCATGACGCCATAAATAGGTCTTACAAACTTTGATTTTTGTAAAGGATGTTGTTATATTTGCATTTTGATCGATTGGGATCTCTTTTGCACCATGTTTTTAGATGGAGCAAGAAGAGTACACAAAAAGAAGAAATCAATTGGAGTTACATTGATTTTATAGATAATCAATATGTATCGGATCTTATTATGAAGGTTTTTCCTGGTGGCTCTATTGTTCCCTTATTATGTGCTATTTTTGGTTCCAAATACTTTGTATTAGTGTTTTAAGCATATTTAGGGATTGATTTGGTTCAATTCCATATCATAGTTAAAGGGTGTTGATTGAGTATTGATTAGTCTTCTAGCTATGGTCCATGAAGAATTTACCGTTCTATGTGGGAAACAAATTTTGTTAAATGTAGAGAGTAGGAGTGATTTTTTTTTTAACGATGTTTATAAGCCCATTTCCAGGCCATTCTCATTCTAGATAAGGAATAGAACATAACGTAGACAAACAAACAACTATACATAGATGTTGCGAAATAGATACCGCTAAATCATAGGGTTTCTATCTATTTTCTTAAGGCCTACGAATAAGAATAAAAATAAAAATGTTCATATTTTTATTACTTATCTTTTAAAAAAAGAATATTATTTTTTGAATTGAGGGGAATAAATTGTTATCAGTTCTCTCTTGGTTGCCTAGATCATGTCAAGGTCCACATGAACATGGGAAGTCAAAACCGTAAACTATTGGGCTAACTCATTCTTCGGGATCTATCTAGGAATGAGATTAGCAAACTTCTCTATTCTATCATTAGATATTAAGCCAATCCCACTTCCTGAGAGACTTACTACATTCTCCTCAAACTAGATAATAACTACCACAATATGTTGAACTCCTTTACTAGTTAGTAATGGTTTGATCAACCCAATAAAAAATACTTTTCTGATTGGTTCTCTACTTGTAGGTGAAGGCATTGGAATTTTAGATTCCTTGGCTTAAAAAGGGCTAAAATACATTGAGGGTGAGGATAGGTAAATACATAGCACACATGACCAACGGTTCACTCAAATCACAAAATCATCCAACGAAAATGCATCCAATTGATCAACCATGGTGTGATGGAAAGGCTTCACCAAATTATTCTAATATTAAAATGGAAAACATAGTGGTCAATGTTTTTTTCTACCAATAGCTTGATTAGATCGTTGCATTTCCCTCTTTTAGGATCATCTTCGTATTTCCTCAAGCAATCAGAACATGTACTTTATGTGTTGTAGTTTTTATTTTGTTATGATTTCATAGCGTTTTTTATGACATTCCCATTGACTATTTTTTTAAATGTGCAAATATAAGTTAGTAGCATTTGGATGAGAACATTGGACAGCTCTATTATGTTTTTCTTTTTTCTCCATATGTTATAATCGATATGAATTCTGTCAAATCTTATCATGTTATGTGTAGAATTTTGATTCATGTGTATGCCTATGTACAACATGTGAGTAAATCTTAAATTCTATGTTGCAGAAACCAGGAGGAATGAGTTCCATTTTGGATGAAGCTTTGTACACATGTTCTCTTCCTTTACAATCATTTTGATGTTCTTTTTTTTTTTTTTGAAATTTACAAGTTGTTTTTTTTTAGCAACTATCTTATGGTTAGTTACTATTAGAATAGAGCATATGGATAGTTTTTTCCAAGTCAATGTCATAAAGAGGAACAAACCTGAATGCATTTCATTTTAGCCTTTTTCAAAAAAAAGTATCTTGGTTTTACAGTATGTTTCCAGTCAATACATGAAACTTTTGCACAAATCATTTTTGAAACTTCAATAGCCACAAGCGCTTCAACAAGCCAAAACTTTCTAGAACCGATTTTTCAATTGTTTATTATATAGTGATATAAGTAGCTATTGACTTTGACCCTTACCATTCAATTAATTTTAGCCACCAACAACTTTCTTAAATTTTCAATATTTAAGTTCATTATTTTATGTTGTTGTAATGGAAATAAGCATAATGTGGAACACATATGTGTGTATTTTCTATTTTCTTTGCTTTTGAATGAGGATAATGCTTTGGCATTGCGGGGATGGGTTTTGTTGCAGCAGGTCTCTGTGGCATATGAGTGGATTTTTTAATGCATTGAAATGTCAGAAATAGATGGGTTTACTATAACATATGAATGGGACGTATCCACACATTGAAATTTGAGAAGTTCGGTTTATTGTGCATATGAAATTGGCATGTATTAATATGCATTTTATTCATCTTGAAAATATGGTTTCGATATTGCATATGAATGGGATGTATATATACGTTGAAATTCAATTGAGAAGATCTAAAAATTGGGTTTATTACAACATTTTGAATGAACTTATTCATTCATTGGAAGCTCATTAGGAAACAATCGATGATGGGTTTGTGACAAGTTGACAATTTGCAATTTGGTATTTATATTTGATTTCAATGTGTTTATGTATTGACATTTCAATAGAAAATCATGTTTACTATAGCATATGAATAGGATGCATGTGCTTTGAAATTTCAAAATCTAGGTCTATTGTTTATATATGAAATGCCATGTAATCATGCCTTGAAATGTCATTCATATATAAAAGGAAAAAAATAAAAAATGGTTTAATATTCCATATGAATGTATGTATTCATGTATTGAAATTTCATTCCAAAATACATCAAAATTAGGTTTATTGTAGCAATTGAATGGGTGTATTCACACATTAAAGCTGTATAAGAAACAATAGATGATGGGTTTGTGTTAGGGTGATGAATTTAGAATATGGTTCTAATTTTGATTACTAAATTGCATGTGGAAACAAGAAAACTAGGATACATGTATTTGTATTTTTTTTTGATTTAAGGTTACGCATAATTGCCCAGCAATTGTGTTTGGGATGAAAAATAGAGGTATTTTGTGAATAATTTGGATTGTAGATATGTTTTATCGTGCATTGATGGATTCCGTTGTTTAATATTATTTAGAAGAGTGCTTCTTTGGATGTGATTTATTGTGGCCTTTCAAATTTAAAATTTAAAGAGTAAAACAAGGTAGATAGATTTCGTCTAGAAAAATATTTTCTATTCATGAATCAAACTTCTACAATATTGGTAATTTTTGAGTTTGGGTTTTTGAAAGAATAATGGAAGAAGACTTTTGAGGGTGACTATGTTGTCCTTGTACATTGTTTTTCCTTTCATTATGAGTGTAGTCTAGATATTTTAAAGCTTTATTTTAATATGCTCTATGCACAAAAAGGAATTTATGATCCTAAAGAATGAAAATCTATAAACCAAATATATATATATATATATATATATATATATATATATATATATAGAGAGAGAGAGAGAGAGAGAGAGAGAGAGAGATATAATGAATATTTATTTCTTTTATAAAATCTTACAATTTTCCATGACATTTGTCCCATTTTCATCTATTCATGTGCTATTATAAAAAGCTTTCAAAGGTCACGTTTACCCGAAGAAAAATCAGAAGGTAAGTTTTTAATGTGATTATTTTTCTCATTTTAGATTTTATATATCAAGTACAAATTTATGTGAAGGTTCTAACTGAAATGCTTTTATTTTTACGAGTTGACTTACCACAAAGAGGTGTATTCCCTGCGGAACCATTTTTTCATGATAGTTCTTTATCTCCTTCACTAAATTATGGTTTCAATGGTTTAAGGGATAAGAATGGTACCTCATCGTCGGTATGTCAAGCCTCATGTGAAATCTAGTCCTTCTTCTTGCACTGTCACCTCTAGGATGCCTTGTCACTATCTTCTTCTTATCTTGTTTATATAAGAATGGTTTTTTTTTGTTTGCTTTCTATTACATGCACATAGTGAAAAAAGATACGAGGAAAAATATGCATTGTTTTTGCTCTACGATCTTCGATGGAAAATGTTAACTAGAATTTTAAAGGTTTTTTTCTTTTTTCTTTTAGCATTTTACAAACAATAGAAGCTTGACAACATTATTTTTTTGTGACATCACTTGACAACATATTTTCATTATTGTTTGATCTACTCAACCTTTTATGCTATAGGTTTTGGCCTTTTATCCTCCTAATTCATTATGCTATAAATTTTGGCATTTGTCTTTGCAATGCTTTATGCTATGGGGTTGGCCTTCTAATAAATAAAACATCATGGAAAACCAAGTGATGGTTCTTCACATTCGTGAATGGCACCTATAGCAAACATGTTGGCTTAGGATGTCATTCCAAACCAAAGAGGGGGTTTGAAAAGGGGCACTTGTTGTCATGAAACTAGCCAAATGGCCAAAAAAAGTAGTTAAGATAACCCCTTGTGATAGGCTATATATTTTTATCACTCTCAATACATTTAATACCATTTCTAGATGTTTTGTACTTTTTTGATTGTGTATACATAAAAAAAGATCAAGTAGACAAAGTTGCTTGCTTGCACTTTTACTGTATGTCCCAACTCTCCATGACCAAAGCCTTTGACTGCAGCAACATGGGAAATTGACAAAAAATAAATTAAGTCATGAATTTTCTTAGTCAAAATATTGGTGAACTTGTTAATGGATACATTATATAATACTTGTTTTACGGTTAGGGAGGAAGGGGAATTGTTAAAATATACTAGAAATTTTAAATCTTTTTGTAAGCTTTTTGAGTCCCAGCATTTTCGGGTTAAAGCAGTTGGAGAACATTTGGATTTGACAAACAAAGGGAATTTTTTCAATTTTTTGGGTGTTATTTTTTACTCTTTAAATATGACATCATTATTCTTTGGAAATAGATGTTGTAAAGCTAGACAAAACAAAATCAAGTGATTGAGTAAGCAAATGCCATTGTTGTTAATATCCCCCTTCCCCCCCCCCCAACCACTAATAAGTTCTTGTAAAATTCTTATAAAACTATTTCATATTTACATAGGCGAAACTCAACGGGGAGAAGTGTGTTCATGGAGTTGTTTGGAACCTGTATTTCTCCCCAAGAGAGGTCATTTTAGGAATTATCGATAGGTAGAATTATAGAGGAAGATATTATATTATTGAATAGCTTTCATATTATCCTAGTGTTTATAGAACATGCGTTGATGTTTCAAATCCCAACGAGGAATCCATCTTAGGACAAGATAGAATAGGATGAAAAGGAAGGAAAAAAGATCAGGAATTAATAGTGAAAAGTAAAACAAGAAGAGCAGCAAGAACTAAATAGAAAACTTATTAATATTCTATATTTATTTTCAATAAATTTTTATTTTTAATTTCTATTAGTAATAAATTTTATTTTTATTATTTTATTTAATTAAATAATAATTTTCAAGAAAAATATTTAATTATTATGTAATCAATAAATGTTTTATTTAATAAGTACTAATATTTTAATAATACTAAATAATACATTTATGATACTAAAACATTTTTTAAATTAGATTTATTAACTAAAACTTAAAATAATAAACATTACTACTAAATGTTAATATAAATAATAATATTTTTGTGTGAAATAAATTCTTATTTATTATTTAATTTTATATGTAATAGAATTAAATATCAGAACATATTAGTAAATATTATTTCAATTATGTAGAATTTGAGATAACCATACATAATAATATTAAATTAAAATTATATCATTATTAATTGGCATTTAACATTCATTTATCCAAAAGAGTAAATAAATATTAATACATATTATTAACGATTAAACTTTTTATTAATTTATTTTTATTTTATTAGGATCATTGATTTAATCCTAATAAATCTAATTATATTAGGATAAAATGATTATAATCATGATTAATTTAATTAATTAAAAACATTAGTTACTAATAATAATTATTAATTAATTATTTTTAATAATTGGAAATAAAAATTAATTAATAGGAAAATTATTAATAAGTAAATAATTCAATTATTAGTTTGCTAGATATAAGAATTCCTAAACCATAAAAATATTTATTTGAATGCCTCTCTAATTTTCATTCATTCATAGTGTTTCTCCTTGGTAATTCAGGCATCATCTCTAGATGAAAATGATGCTTAGTTTTCGATGAGTGATACACTTATAGGAGCTAAGGTAGAGATGACTCTTTGTGCTATATATATATATATATATATAGAGAGAGAGAGAGAGAGAGAGAGAGAGAGAGAGAGAGAGAGAGAGAGAGAGAAGTGGCTAAGAAGACCTTCATATGGAATTGTGTAATTGCAACAACTTATAGCAGCAAAGGTTAAATATACTAAGTTCTTAGGAAGAGATGCTTGCATCAACTTGAATAAGTGTAAAATTAGAATCGTATTTTTAGTGTAGAATATTTCCAAAAATTGAGGAGTTTTAAAGCCATACTTAAGTTTAGACAGTGACTAATTCAATGAATGGTTCCATTTCAATGAGCACACTCTTTGGTGGTAATTGATACTTATAGGAAAATTTGAAATTTTTTACTGCATGCATCCTTTAGTTCTCACCACTCACCTTGTAAATAAGAAAGTTAAGATAGCCAAGGCCTTATAAACTCTTTGCAACAAATAGCTTGGGATAGAGTTGTCTTGGGAAAGAACTTAAAGGAAAATTCAAAAGAAAACAATGTGGATAAAATTATTTTGATGGAAGGATTAGAAGTTGAATCATTCAATAGTCAAATATTCTACTCTAAATATAAGATTTATAAAACTTACCAATGGTTTATGGGAACTTTGTTAGACTTATGTCATGCTCACAAAGCCTATAGCCTTAAAATATATGCTCTCCTAGTGGGAACCACAAAATCAAGTTTTTTTCTAAAGCATCCCATTAACTTCAAAAAATATATTTACGTCATGATTGATATTTAGTTTATTTGTTTAGACTTAGTTTTATCTGATCTTGGTGTCCCCATACTTCCTTAACTAATTTTTGGTGTCATTGGAAGAAAATAGGCATATTATTTGGTATTATAAAATGCTAAGCCTGAAAAACTGATGTGAAGCCAAATATATGTATGACAACTTATGTTGGACCAAAATCACGGGGTTCTGAAATTAAACCTTGAAGTTGAAAGTTGATGAACCTTAAGGAAAAGGTCAATTTTTTTCCGATTTTAGCGATATTTCCTACCATTTTCATTTGGCACCTATAACGGGTAATCACAATGTCCGTGTTTAAGGATAAGGTAAAGGGGTAATCATGGTGTCCATGTTTAAGGATAAGGTAATAACCAATTATGAGGTTAAATAATTACACAAAGCTTTTCTTTATAGATTTGGTATCCTTTGTGAATTATGCATTCTTGCATTTATTGATTGCACATAATTTAAATAATTTGTTATGAAAATACATCATAATCAATCATGTGAGTCTTTGGAAAATGGTATTATCTACTAATTTTTTATTGTTGGCTTGAGGGGTCCTGACCCATGTTCATATGTTATTGTACAGCCAACAAACTCTCCAACTACGTGCCCGGCAATGAACGACTGGATTGAGATCAAGTCTACCTAGTGAGTATGGGCGGGTGCTAGAACCGGTTTACCACCGCACCCCGAGGAAAGAAAATAATGTAGTGGCCCTAAGCAGTTGATTGTAGAACTTATCTGAGATTATAAATAGGTGTGCACAAACACAAAATATTAATTATCATATCATAGAAACAAATCGGAAGATCACTTCATCACAAATATTATAATATTTGAACCATATCCATATCTATATAACTTGTAATCACTTAAATAGAATCATCCATGTATTCAACCATTTATGCTTATGGTGGTATCTGAGTGATGTGTATACCTAGGACGTTGCTTAGAGAATCTTTCAACAACTACCTATCCTAATAAGCGTAGTACATGGAGTGTAATAATGAAGAAAAATAAATATTATTCTAGCAGGTCAACAACAACCTTGTAATTATTTTAAAAACCAAGGGGTCTACTTTGGCACTTAATGTCATAATTTCTTTTTGTCATTTTCAATTTTTTTTTCTGTTGAGAGGAGTAGGTTGGTTGTCACGAGATAATTGAATAGTGAAACATATTTGTTCTCAAAGAATTCAGGCATTTTAGTTGTGTACCTTCACGCATTATACTGTGGGTTGCCCCATTTTCATTTCCTTTTTTCTTGAAAGGATGCTCCATTTTCATTTTCCTTTTCTTGAAATGGATTTTCCATTTGCTGTGCCTTTCTTAAAAAGGTTGCCTTACAGTACACTATATTTACAACATTTTATATCCTAGGGAAATTGAGAAGGCACTTCTATTTCGAAGTTTTAAAAATTGTCAGAATTCATATTCCAAAAATTAGAAGCAGACATGTTAGTAATAAACCCGTCATCAATTTCTTCACTTCATTTTCTATTTTGGGCCTAAAAAAATAAGCAGATCCTACGGTGCCAGGGCTTGTTCCATCGTTGTTGATTGTCCATTCTAAGACCAAACAACATGGATAAGTCCCAAATTACGGGCATAAGTTTTCCTTCGGAGAATGAAATTCATCTGTGAACCTAAATTATAAATATGGGAAACCTAATGTTTCTATTTCTATTTCAAATTATCTTATTATATTTATACTTCATTTTTTAGCATGAATTTATCTTACATTTGTCCAACTACTACATCAACTCATATTATTGTATCTTTTGTGTATTCCATAACACTCTTGATTAGGAATTCTACCTATGTTTCCATTGAAATATTTTAGGGACTTTATTTTTATTATATTATGACTTTTTCTCACCTTTATAGTGGAGCTCATGAACACCCAAAATTCCATCATCTGGAAATTTTTGTCGTAAATAATTGGTAGAATATGTATTCGTTTGTCAAGGATATAAGTTCACAAAGCATCCTTCCAAGAATTCAATTTCAAAGTCTCCACAGAGTACGACAATGGTAAATCCCTCCAAAATTGGTAAAACTTTATATTTAGGCCTTGCAACACAATTCGGCCTCCTTTGCAACAAATATGCAATTTGTTGTATACACTAACTACGAAATTTCACACATGTTTGAATTTTTAGAACATTTCCTTTTCCTTTGACCTTGCTTTCTCTATCCTTGATTTTGAATTATTTTCTTGATTTTTCCACTTATTTTCATCCTTTCTCAAGATATCTAACTTTCTTGATGTATATTCCAATTGAGTCGAAGCTACTCTTATATATACATATCTTGGGAGGTTGAATTACCCCAAACATGGACGACTTGATGAGGCAAGGTGACTTGGTCTTGTAGGGACTAAAATTAACATTTTGTCAAAAAAAAATATTTTCCACTTTCTTATCAAATAACCAAATGGGTTGACTTATACACTATGAAAAAATATTATTTTGACTTAAAAAACCCTCAAAGCATGAAGAACATGTGATTGAACTAGAAGATAAATCAACTTGAAGCGAGGAAGCCCATGCTTAAAAATAAAAATTAATTTTTCTTCTTTTACAAAAATATACGGTCACAATTACAAAATTAATTTTAAATACCCGAATCTGGTTACATTTATCCAACAATCCCCTTTATCTCTCTTTTTTTCTTGTATGATAATACCTTGAAGGAGGAATGAAATTCTAAGACAATATTTATTTTTTCGGGACAAATATTTTCCTAGTTTGACAACAAAATTATAGGGTTTTGGTTTTGAATAGGTTCCCATTTTTAGTAGCAAGGTATTTTTCATGGTATATGATGTCCTCATGGGATGATGTTTGGAAAGAAACGACGATATTTTTTTTTTTCTCATGTAATAGAAGGAAGAGCAAGGTTCTATCTAGGTGTAGGCATCTGCGAAGAAGGTCTCCAAGATTATTGGGTTGTAGTTGAAGAGCTGAACGGAAGAACATTTTAAAAGGTAGAAAAAAATTTCATATTTTCTCTTGTTATGACACGGGAAAGATCTCTGAAGGAAGCAAATTTACTTGACCAAGTTCTTATCCTAGCAAGCGGTGTCCTTACTGTCCCTTTAGTACTTTGTCATAGAATGAGCCGTGGTATTATCTCAGCAAGTTGGACCTAAAGTGGATGGTTAGTTGGTAGTTGAAAAGGTAGTGGAGTGGTGACTCAACACTCCTGGAAGTTCCAGCCCTAAATATGGATTCGAATCAAAGTTTCCTAAAGTAGAACCTATTCGGGTTGAGAATCAAGGGATTTCCAAGTTAGAGGATTTGATTCTTGTCTCTAGATCCAAAGGAAACCACAAAGTTTGTCTTACATTCAATTTTTGAGAAAAGAGGTCTTGTACGTACCCACACGGATCATTCATGCAATTTGTATTTGCTAAAAATTCATATCCTTCAATAGAAGTATGTGAGTACGAGTAAAGGAAGCATATTGTGGTGAATCAACCCTCTAATAGGTTCAAAATTGACTTCTTAGATAGTGTAAGCCAGGGAAGTGTAGGAAACATAACTCATTTAATTTATGAATCTCGGTTAAGAGAAAGCTGGTATTTTAGATTTGGATTTAAATTATGGTTCATAGTTCTCATCGGTAGGGTGAAGTTGTTTGAATTGAATTTCATCTTTGTGACTTCGGGTTGTATGATATTGAATATTGTATTTCCAAATACTATTTTATTTTTGTTTATTATTCCATATATCTTTGTTCATTGTAATCATTGAATACATAGTAGAAATTCTAAATTAATATTTAACCACGATAATAGGAAAATAAGGTTAATTATCAAAAAAATCTAGGGTGAGTTATCATAACATATAATAGTATCGATGGTAGGGGAGCACAATTGGATTTGTGTGTTAAGTGTTGTACAAGAAGGAAAAAAAGTTTTGAAAACTAGGGAAAATTTAGCCTAGCACATTACGTAAAGGTCACAAAATGAAATTAAAAATATGCCAACATGGAGGCCTACCACGAAGCTAAATTAGATTGTTTTGTGCGAGCTATTAATATAGGCGGGGGTTTTCTTTCTATCGACTTAATGTTGGTTTTTGTTCGTATTAATATAGATGGGGTTTCTTTGTATTAGGTTAATGTAAATTTATAGATTTGTCTCATTAAAATGAGGATTTTGGTTAGATTTCTATTTGGTTGTTTCTTTCTTGATGCTCCATAAGTTTCCTAAAGTCTTTATATCTGTTTAGTTTTCTATTAATACTTATAAGTGATTTTGTACAATGGAATTCATGATTTTTAAAACATAAATATTAATTTGAAGATCTTGTAACTTATCCAGGGATATGAGAAGATATCCTCTTCTTTAGGAAACATGACAACAATTTACATGTTTACTTCATTGGGAAACATTTGAAAGGAGAGAAGTTGGAGTGCAATGTTTAATAATACTTGGTGAACTAATTGCCTTCTCTTTTAGTTTTCACCATCTCTTTTAATCGATTAAGAAAAGATGGAATCTTGAATTATACACCGGAAGAGAAAATAATTAATGCAAGAGCGATAAAGAAAGGATTTGTGCACTTCAGCTACTTTGGCTCAACGACAAAAAAATTTCACATCACGGAAAAATGCATGTTTAATTGAAGGTTTCCTACACGTAAAAACTTGAGCGTGGTGATATTTCCTTGTTCACACTTATATTTGATGTTAGTGTATTGGTTTTTATTTTTCTTAGAGGGTTGTTTTGGAATATAATTATACATTCAATTTCACTCTTATTGAAATTCTATTCTAATTGTCTTACGAGCACGTGTCAACAGCTTGTTGATCTTGTTGGAGTTACCCTTGGACAGAAAGACATAAATGTTGTTTTGGAAGCAAGTATGTCTCTATGAAAATAATAAATAGTGGAATAGAAATAGATAAGTAGGTAACTTGTAGATGTGTCTTTTGGTTTTTCTTTTTAATGTTGTACTAGTTTCCCCTTCTTAAATGTCTTAGATCTGGTAGGAGAAAATTTTATAAATTTGAGAAAGGTCAAAGAAAGAAATATATTTACTACTTTGTGGTCTACTCCTTTTATGGACTAGTCACATGAGAGTAATGAATAAATATTTTCACAATTCTGTATAATGGACAGGTCTAATGAAATGTATTTCAATTCCATGGTCTCATATTTTAACGAGGTTGAGTTAGAGGACCTAGTTAAAAATATTGTATTAAGTTAATGAACAAGCTACAAAAAAAAAAAAATTAGTTGAGGATGGAACTACCACGTAAATTGTGCTTGGATAGGGTTTAATAAGGAAGGTGTAAAGGTAATGTTTTTCCACTAGTATTGGTTTTTAGTTATTCCTTTTTTGAGTTTATGGTATCTTTATTTTAGTTTTGGTTTGGGATTTAATGAATTTAAGCAGTGTCTGAATGAAACAATTATCATGAGGTATTTAATTTTTGATCCTTTTTCAATTATTATGATATTTTTAGGGAATAACGAAACATATAAATATTCTATCCTAAATTTTTTAATCAGATTTTGAAATGAAACTCTTTTGTTTTCAGAAAGTTGTTCTTGCAAGTACAAATCCCATTCAAATTACTAGGGGAATTGTACATGGCGGCAAAGGCATTTCTTTCGGAGCTCAAAGTTTTTCAAAGTAGTTAAGTCCTCATATTTTGAGTAGGCTAGTTTTCTATTTTTTTATGATGGTTTTGCATTGCATATAATTGAATGAATTATTTTCGTAAGGTATTTTTTGTTGCAAAAATCTTTTTCATTTTTAATACAATATTTTACTTGTGAATGCATTTGAGTGTGTGGTCTTGTTAGATATTTAATAATTTTAGTTTTTTAGTATTATACAGTTTAGGTGCACTTTTTATTATGGAAATATTGTATGCCTCATTATCATTAATCCTTACTCCATAGTAGAATGTTGAGGAGTTTCTTGTGAAACATTTGTATTTTTTTGGAAAAACAATTGTGTGAAGTGTTACACATGTTAACACTTTGTAATATGTATTATTTTTCATGTTGAAGTCAATGAATTACTATATGTTGCTTCAGTGAGTGCTATGAATAACTATTAAATAGGAAAAATTATACCGAGAGGTTATAAGAAAAGTTGGAGAAAGGTGTTAGCACTCGAACGGAGAAAGTGCATAAAATAATTTGCTTATCTTGTGGAGGGAATGTAATTTGATCTTGGTTATATTTATTCACATTGTGACGGACAGGTAAGAATATGTTCATTTGGTATCAAAATTACAAGGTAATTAATGCGAAATAAGTTTCTTCTTATTTATTTGTTGTGGTGTTATTCATTTTTTTCCTCGTAATCTAAGAGAGAATAATTGAAAATCACACTCTTTAAAAAAAAACCCTTAAAATTTCATCACCATACACACTTGCCATAAATGTAGGTGGAACTTCGATGTTTTCCTTTGTAAATTCTTGTAGATGCGGGTACAATTTGATGTTTTTCAAGGTTCAAGCTACGTAGAAACCATGTTATATCAAGGTTTAAAGAAATTATGTTTTGTTCTTAACCGTTTCTCTCACGAAACCATGAGAAATGATTTCTAGTCACATTCGTATTACTAGTATGCATATCATACCTCGGGGGTTGATTTTGGGTTGTGTTGGTTTCCACAAATTGTATATTTTGTGACCTAAGTTCTTTTTATTTGGTTTGTTTATTAACATGAGAGTGTTGATTTAATAATTAAATAAATATGAGAATTTCTAAGCATAGGTTATGCTAAATATCTATTGTAATCTTTTGTTTTATTCTACTATAAGACTCAAATTGGAAACATTATTTATTAGAAATTGCAGCTTATATTGGTTGATAAAATCACTAATGCAATAATTAAATTACATCTATGGTTGTATCCCATTTTGATCATTGTAGGCATTAAAAGAAGAATCTTTAGCTACGTTGTTGTCAACAATCTCTAGGGTTGCATTGAAGGTTGGTGCTTTGAAAGCTCATGGATTTGGAGAAGGGAATATCCAATACTTGGATGGAATTTCCATATTGATGGAGGTAATTTTTTATTTGAGATACTTTATAGAGATAAGACATTATGACCCAATTCCTTTGTTCGATTTTTATCTTTTCTTATCAAGGTAAGACATTTATTTAAAGGGTGCTAACTCAATGGAAGAGCCCTTGCCCTCGAAGAAGGAGGTTGGTGGCTCAATTACATCATGCCCTAACATGATTTGGTCATTGAAGAATCAAAAAAAATAATACATACATACATACATACATACATATATATATATATATATATATATATATATATATATATATATATATATATATATATATATATATATATATAGATATATATATATATTCTCTAAGATAAATTTTTATTATCTCTCGAGAGATAATAAGTGGGATTAAAGACATATTGTCTCTATAGAGACAATATGTTTTAATCAAGAAGCTATTTTCTCTTGAGAAATAGAAATGAAGTGTCCCTTAAGAGAAAATAATACATGTATTCTATATTATCTTTATAAAGACAATTTTTTAAAGACGATAATTTGAGACGCTCACTTAAACACAATATTTGAGACAATTTATAAGTTTTTTTGTCTCAAGTTCGGACAAAATAAGGTGTATCTTAAGAGAAAATAATATATGTATTGTATATTTTATTTATAAATACAAATTCTAAGATAATAATTTGAGAAGTCGCTTAATGACAATATTTAAGACAATTTACATGTTTATTTTTGTCTAAAGTTAAAACCAGGTTACTCAAATATTCTCTTAATCCCCTTCATAAGCGAATGTTATAGGTCAATTTGGGCACCATTACCAATGACTTTGGTTAATTGGAAATCATCTCTGAGGACCAATGATCAAGGGTCTATCATTCCCTATCATTTCGGTTGCTACATGCCCTAAGGCAAGATGCAATACAAATCAAGTAAGACTTTCATCAAGCAAAGGTTTCAGGTTTGAAGCTTATTATACTAATATGAGAGCTCACCATCGAGCTCTAAGGGCTAAGTGCATTTCATATGCGAGGTAGCCCCATGAAAGAGCACACTCTATAAAGCCTTGGACATTCACGGGTGCATTGGTCACATTGGGAGCAGAATTCTCATTGTTACGGAATCTCCTTGGCCGGTCGCAGCCACAGAAGTTCACATGTGTCCAGGCTTCGGATTCAAGTGTCCATTTGACATCTACATTATTGGAAACATGTCTTGCCTATTGTTAGGATGGTAATTGCAAAACAACCTACGATTCATCTATAAATTGAGCACGGATCTAAGTGCTTGAAGAGGAAGAATTTTTGGTAGAGAAATGATGGAGAATTTTGGTCAGAGCTATATTTGTGTAGCTACTGCTGGAGAAATTTATCTTTGTGATGAGGCTTGGGAACGTTGTTGGAAGAGTTGCTTCAAATCATTCACTAGGTTGTAACATACATCTATCATAAATAAAGGGTACTTCTTATTTTTCCCTATATGCATTTGTATTAGCTTTGATTTTCCATATTGCAGATCTTGGTTGATGTATATGGTTTATGCTTTACTCATTTAGCTAACTAGCTTGAATAGATATCTATATTATTGCATCTTCAATTGTTTCAGTGTTCTTTCTTGTAGGAAGCATTTAGCACAAAGCCGCTTGAATTTGAAGTTGCAATAGAAGCGACAAAGGAGCCATTTGGAAACGAGCGATCAAGTAAGCCTCAATCCTCCCCTATGTATCTATTAAGGTTAGGAGAAATAGTTGTATAGTCTTTCATCTAGCATTCTAGACCCGCAACTTTCCTAGGGAACCGTGATTTATCCGTAATTCACAATTCTAGCCCAAAAAATTGGCGACTCGCTAGGAAAATTTCTCTTAGTTTTAGGTGTTTAAGCCTACGATTTTCTCTCATTTATACGGTAGTTGTTACTCATAAATATTAAAAATTTTTCAAATAAAGAATTAGCAAATACGGTGAGTTAAACAATAATATTTTTCTTTTTTATACGCACCCAATGCCTTTAGATAGGACACGGTGCTTTGCGAGCAACATCTCCCTTCCCCCCCCTAACTTGTGTGGCAGAGAAACTGTCTCCCCTTGGAGGCTACACGTTGACTCTGAAAGTACCGAATTCCTTTGAAATTTCCTTTGCAATTTTCTTCGGTTTTGTTTGCTGCGTGTTTTGAAAAGTTTGATGCTCAATTGACAAATTGATGTATATAATTATTCTCCTTTAGTGAAAATTTGTTCAATGTTTGTTTAAAAGTTTTTCTTTATCATTTACAAGTTTATTTCAAAGTAATTTTTATCGTCGCATTAAGAATCATTTGTTTTCGAAATAGGAAATTGTCATAAAGTCTTAATTTCTTTGATAGGAGAAATTGTTGTTGAAATCCTCATTTTTCCTTCAAAAGAGAAATTATTGTTTCTATTCTTCTTTTCTTTAAAGTAAAAAGAATTTGAATTATTGATTTAGTGCACCTAGTTTCTTGCTACATTCATAACATTAAAGCGAAAGAAAAACTTTCATTTGCATGTAGAATAGTATGTTTTTAAAAGGAACATTAAAAATGTACTTTTAGTTTTGCGCTCATTGTTTTGTTTTTTCATTGATTTGTTTGCTCACAAATTATTTGCTCTCTTCCTTAGTAGCTAGGTTCTTCATTGAAAAAGGCAAGTAAATATTATTTATCATTCTTATCTTGCATTTAGAATTTCCTTATCATCGGAGTGAACCTTTGAAAAGGAAAATTATTCAGCAAGATCAACATAAAATTAATCTCAATTTACTTAATAACGGTGGAACCATAACGATAACATTTAGAAGGTCTAGGCTAGAGACATGTTCGGTGTCGTAAAATATATGACTATTGTTAACTTTTCTCGATACATTGATGTGATACCTCGATTACATATGTAAGTATATACGTAGCTCGTCCCGACCTTTCGGAGTATATCGAAGGTGATACGGTCTGATAAGTATAAAGGGGTGCTCTCCTTTGTGTCGTTTCGTATCGAACGGCCACTAATACGATTTGGGCCTCGTACCTTTGGGTATGTTTGGGAGGACAAAATTTTAGGTGTTATTCATCCATAGTGACAGTTAGCCACCTTAAAATTGTGATACACCGAACACAACATTAGGGAGATTACTGCACATACTTCTTGGTTGGCGAGGAGGTATTCTGCCGATTCACGATTTCTTAGTAAACCATTTTGCCTAACTTGTTACCTTTTTATTTTTTTTATTTTTTTTTGGATTAAATAAATCAGTCTTCGCGGAAGAAAAAATACTTTCCCCCATCATTCGTGTAGAATAAATTGAAACCACCGTTACCACCGAACTTAATCTTGGTCGGAAAAGCAACATCACTCTACAAAATTAGTACTATGAGTACCTGCAGTGAAGCATCATCTTCCCATATACCACAGTTGCTTTAATTTTTTTTTTCTACAAATCCTGGTTTGTCTATTGTTGTCGAGACGGAGTCTTCCTGGATTGCAGGTGGTCATGATCCATCAGTACGTGAGACCATGCCTCTAGAACACTGACGTTGTTTAAGCGGGAAATTTAAGTCCGGATCCCATTGTGCTTTAGGGAGCAGGCGGCCCCTTAGGTCAAACTAGACATCTCCCTCGAGAACATTGAAATAGGGTCCATCATCCCTTTATATTTCGATTTGCTATATTCCTAAGTGGAGAAAATATTGATCCCGAAGAGAGTCGAACAACCGGAAGTTGTTTATGTGTTAGTCCTCCACAACCTATTATAGCCCTTAGTCCCATATCAAACGGTCAACCGCCTGAAATATGCTTTGGGCACGACGACCAAATTTCTTCCTGGCTTGATTTTGATTGAAGAAATATCAAAAGATGAGACATCTTTAACTCCAACTCATTTCGGTTGGAGCTTTAGACGTATGAGTCTTTTTCCTCAATCACCTTCCTCTGGTTTTGATCTTGTTTCACTTTCGGTTCCTGTCGTTATGTAAATTTTACATTGGGTCATTTGACCATGGTGAGATAGCATTCTAGGTACAGGATATCCTAATATTTCTGTGACATCTTATTTGTTGCTTCATCTTTGAAATGTTCTTTCCATTGACTTCACCCATGTCATCATTTGGAGACCACATATGTGAGACCACATATCACCTGCAGACATTCCTAAATTTAATGAAAACCCTGAGAAGACCGTCTATGCATGTTGTAACTTATCATTTGTGGTATTCATCAAAATCCTTAAATGATGACTCCGTTGAATACATCTTTTCCGGCTTCCTCACTAGCCCAATTGCACAATAAGGATGGTTCTTTTTGCATGTCAACTTCGTTTAAAATGAAACGAGTTGTAAGGGATGGTTATTTTAGTGCCAACCTCATTAAAAAATGAAACAAATTTATGAGGATGGTTCTTTTTCTATGTCAACCTCGTTAAAAAATGGCCAGTTATAAGGATGGTTCTTTTCACAATGTCAACCTCATTAAAAGGTGAAACATATTTATGAGGATGGTTCTTTTTTACGTGTCCAACCTTGTTAAATAATGAAACGAGATATATGAGGATAGTTCTTTTCCTTGTGTCAACCTCATTAAAAAATGAAACAAGTGCCTATGAGGATAGTTATTTTTTTCTTGTCAACCTTGTTAAAAAATGAAACAAGTGCCTTTGAGGAAAGTTCTTTTACTATGTCAGCCTCGTTAAAAAATGAAAACGAGGTCATGAACATAGTTCTTTTCCGGTGTCAAGCTCGTTAAAAAATGAAACAAATCCTCCCCCTCTAATGAACCTTCATTCCATCTAGTTATTAATGCCTTAGGTAATATACTTAGATGAATGAAATGAGCTTAGGGGCATCTTCTCTTGCGGGGGACATTCAAAACATTTTTACTAATTTCCCACACAATCGATGGAATTTGAAGTTCGAGGGAAAAACGAGGTTCGAGCTCCAAATACAAATGGTAACTATGGAATGGTAAAAATGAATGAGTGAAACTACTTTTTATAGTCATTTAATTGTTTTTTAAGTTAAATTTAATGCTATGACTATAGTTTTATTATGTTTTTTATCATGAAATAGGTATTTTTAATCCATTTTGATGTTACCGAACATGAAATACAAACGATGAACAAAATATTTGCGGATTTATTTCAAGAATGATTTGACCACAAAGCATACTTTTCCTCTTTACTTTTAGAGCTTTGATAAAAACAAAAAAGGTTTTATTGTACTTTTGTCTCTTTTTTTGAGATTCTATAACAACGAAAAAGGAACCCACAGGTCTTCTTTCCGCTCTTTTAGGACTCAAATCGCATTGAAAATATTTATGAGAACTTGTCTTTTCGAGCTCGTTAAAGTAAATTAATTGATATCTACTCGGTAAGTTTTAACCCTTTTCGGTGAGATGGGATTATTTACGAAAAGATACCTTGGTTAAACATGACCAAGAGGTTCTCTCGAGATATTATTTTACACTTTTCGGTTTGAGTGACAAATTTATGAAAAATTATGCAGGTTCTCTTTTGTCCTCTTTTTAGACTCTCTAAATATGAAAAAGGATAAAAGGAGTATCCCCATTCGTTAAACACATTAAAACATAAAATAGTGATGGGCTTGTCAATCATGGAAAGAATCGAGTTTCATTCGTAGGTTTTAACCACTGAACAAAAATTATCTACACACGAATCTTATAACGGAAGAAAATAAACAATAACGGGAACATAAAACATAAAACAGAGATAAACAAAAAGAGATTTTCCCCTGGATCCCAAATCGGGACCTTGACTTGATTTTTCATTATATTCCTTTTAGTGTTACAACACATATATACATGCAAAAGCATACATAGCCCCAATCCTATTACCAGGTTAGAACATAAGCGTAGTTCCCCTTAATTGGATCTACAAAATACCAAGGAGTCGAAAACCATCGTACCCCAAAAACGTGTGCAAAATCATGCACAAAACATGGGTGGGTCATATGCGTGGGACCGCACACCAAAATTTTTTCTTTGGGCGCTGCCCCGGACCTCGACAAGGGGCTGCGCTGCTACGCCGGCACAACGCTGGCCCTTGGGGCTAGTCATGGAAAGAATATAACACATACCCACATTCTCCCACTTGTTGTTTTCTTTCCACATGGGGCCACTCGGGGAGAGCTTAGTCATTGGGCCAATTCTTCAACACCCATTGTTTCTCCTACCCAGAGAACTTAGAATTCATACATACTTCTTCAATGCATACGCAACATTCTTCAAAGTGTCCACCTTTACAGAGCAACACCCTTTTAGCCTCAACATATCTCTAACAAAGTGATATTTGAGATAATGTGTTTTGCCTTTGAATGATAAGCGGGGTTCTTAGTAGAAATTGCACTTTGGCTATCATAGTCTATCCTTATAGCTTGTTGTACCAACCCCATACTTAGACATATGTTGTTACCAAAGCGCTTCCTTGCTTGCATGAGTGACTGTATATTACGCTTACTCTGTGGTTGACGCCACTACGGACTATCTTCTCATCCAACCAATGCCACCTCCAAACCTGCTAAACACATACCCACTTGTAGATCTTCTTTGGTCCGGATCTAGGCGATTACGCATCAACGAGAACCATGAATGTCCAACATTCTTCTAATCTGGTCTTCCTTGGTAGCACAAGCCATAATCACTAGTGCCACGTAAATATCCGAAAACCTTCACTTTGATGTCCAATGCTCCTTCCTGGGTTTTTGACCTTAAACACCGCCAATGCTACCTTTGCACTGTGCAATGTCTGGTCTAGTACAAACCATTTCATACATAACGCTACTGCCCCCTTGCATATGGAACACGGGACATATCCTCCTCTTATTCTTGTGTCTTGGGACGCTGATAACATATAGCTTTACACCTACGGAATAGGAACTTTCACCGGTTTCTTTATCTTTGCATATTGGTGCTCTCTACAAGATAGTCTAGAACGCATACTTCCTCTGGTTTAACTTGAGCTTCCTCTTTGCCCGAGCTCCTCGAATTTCCATGCCCAAAATATAGTTTGCCGGCACCAAGATCCTTCATGTCGAATTTGAGAGAGCAGTTGGGTCTTCAAATCTTGGATAATTTCTTTGTAATTTCCAATCAACAACATATCATCCACATACAAGACCAAATAAATAACACGTTCACCAATTAATTTAAAATAAACACGGTGATCCTCCTTGCTTACGGTGAAACCAAGTCCCCGTATATAATTATCAAATTTTTTTGATACATAATAGTGAGCTATTTTAACCCATACAAAAGACTTCTTCAACACCTTACTAGTTCTTTCTTACCCCTTCACCATAAGCTTTCGAGTTTTATATGTAGATCTCCTCTTCTAGATCCCCCTGAGAAGAAATGATGTCTTCACATCCATACATTTCTATCTCAAAATCAAATGTAGTAACCTTGATAAAAGTAATCTAATAGAAATAACTTTGGCAACGGAGAAAAAATTGTGCAAAATCAATTCTAGGCACACAGGAATAACCTTTTGCTACCAACCGAGCTTTGTATTTCTCCACCTTGCCTTCTACATTCATCTTCTTCTTAAACACCCATTTTCTCCCCGATGAGCTTCCTTCCGGCCAGCTGACTCCACTGAATCCCATGCCTCATTTTTGTGTAAGGATGCCATTTCATCAACCATGGCCTCCTTCCGGAAGTTTTTCCATCCTCACCGAATCTCTGCCTCACAGCCCGATTACGGGATCATCATCGATTATAGTTAAGGCAAAACTTGAATAGAAAACAGATGGACTATACCTTTCTAGTTGCCTTCTTTCCCGAAGCTGATCTTCTCAAATGCAGGGTTTTTGGCTCTTCCTCTTAAGATCCTCTTACGTTGTGAGTCTAATTCATCCTCCTTTAGCTCAAACTCTATCTTCTTAGGTTCCTTTGGTAGGACTTCATGTGTAACAACATCTTTCACCTCTCTGACTTTTCACATCTTGGATGTACACCACCTTCCTTGTTCTGGGTTCCAAATATTGCAACCCTTTAAACCATCCTTATACCCCGATAAATATGCACCTTTTATATTTATTATCAACTTAGTCCCTTTCTCCTTTGGCACATGTACATATGCATCACATCCAAATGCCCTTAGATGTGAAAAGAGAGGTTTTCTTACCAGTCCTTACCTCATGTGCGGTCTTATCCTCCAACGTGACGATGAAGAATCTGTTAACTAAGTAACATTCATTATCCTTGCCTCTGCCCAAAATTCTTGTCTAATAGTGCTGCCCAGGCATGCTTCACCTTTTTCATCAACGTTCTTTTCATTCTTTACGCAACTCCATTTTGCGGGGGTGTGTATGGAGTAGTCTTACGCAGTGCTATACCACACTTCTTACAAAACTCTTCAAATTCCTTCTTCAAAGAACTCCCCACCATTATCTGTCCTCGACACCTTTATCTTCTTCTCTACTCTGGTTTTCCACGAGAGCCTTAAATTCTTCTTTGTCAAAGACTTCATATTTATTCCTCAAGAAATATATCCATGTATTCCTTGAGAAGTCATCTATGAATGAAACATAGTACAAAGACTTTCCCGGTGATGGGCACGACACGAGTCCAAACACATCAACGTACTGTAAACTCTAATATCTTGTTCGCCCTCTTAGCACCGGAGGAAGAGAAAACTCACCCCAATTCTACTTCCCATATACAAAATGTTCTGATAGAAATCGAGAGAGAAATTAACATACCTTCTACCATACCATTTATATGCGATATTCGAAGGCCTTCTCTCCAATATGTCCAAGCCTTTGATGCCATAGCATGGTATTTCTCCAGAGGCATTTGGCTTTCACACTCCTCTTTCGGGAACCACAGGCTGACACACCCATCAATAACGGTGCTACCTTGTAGCTTATACGAGTTCCAATCCGAACTCCTCATTAATACCAGTGCTCCCCGAACCATCATGTAGGCATCTTTCTCGAACACTATTTTCACACACCCGCATCATCCATCTTGCTTACGAAATCGAGATTTACGGCCAATGCGAGAATATGTAGAACACCGAGTATTCTTATCCTTCCACCTTGTAGCTTCGACTTGAACTTTCCACGTCGATGATTAGGCAGCCTGTCATCCCCTAGGAAGGCATCACCACCATAATATTTCTCATGCACTGGTAGAACCACTCCCTATGGGGATTGAAGTGAAAAATGCACACGAATCAATCAACCATGACTCATGATCTACATGTGTGTTGAGGAAAGCCAAATACACATCCCCACCTTCATCCGAGGTGGTTTTCCTCTATGAAGGAGCATCATCATATCCCTTTCCTTTCTCAAGGAGATTTAGATACTTGCATTCTTTTTTGTAGTGTCCTTCAGCACCTCGCATTTCCAACATGCCTTTACAAACTTTCCGATTTATATCTCCCCTGGGTCTATATCTCCCATAAAGAAACCTTATTCTTGTTTGTTTTGGGACCTTCCTCATACGGATGTCTGCATCTCCATTTGAACCTCCATATTTCTCCGTCTCATTTTCCTCCAAAACTGACAAAATTTGAGAGAATGTCATCAAAATTCAAGGTAGTTGTGTATTGCTACATTTTAATAACCAGACTATCACGAGTCGTGAGAACACAACAAGGCGATGCACTTATCTTCATCTCGGATTTTAATATCAACCAGATGACGGTGGCTTCCACCGATGTTGAAGGCATTCGAGATGCTGCGTCGGCGAGTCTCCATCCTTCATCCTCAAGTTATACGGCTTTTTACCGCGAACAACTTATTCACCATAGACTTAGATTGGTACAAAGTCCCAAGTTTTTCCCACAAATTCTTTGCGTGGCCACGGTTCATTCAACAATGCGCCGAATGCGAGACACACAACCGTATTGTGCTCTTGGCACCGATCCAATTTCTTCCGGTCTTCCATCGACATTGCCGTTGGTTTAGTGCTGGATCTACACGATCAACGTGATATTTGTCCACCGGCCAGATCCTCCATCTTGAAACTACAACTCAAAACAACGACCATTAAATTTCTTGATCTCTATCTTTCCGCCGCTCGTCATATTCTTTCACGACAAGAATGCGATCCGTAGATCTCCCATTGAACGGGGTCTACCTCGGAGCTGAGAAAAAACCTACAATGACAAGAAGGCGTCCCCTTGAAGCGAAAACGGCTACGTGCAAATGTAGGTTTTAACTGAACACTTAAATTATCTACACTCAAATCTTATAACAGAAAATAAACAATAGTGAGAGCATAAAACATAAAATAGATAAACACGGAGATTTTCCTGGATCCCAAGTCGGTACGACCCGGCTTGATTTTTCATTGTATTCCTTTTAGTGTTACAACACATATATATATACATGCGAAGCATACATAAGCCCCAATCCATTAACCATGGATTAGAACATAGCCATAGTTCCCATGACCCGGATCTATAAAAATACGAGGTTTAAGCCATCGTACCCCAAAAAACCATGTGCAAACTCATGCACAAAACATGGGTGGGTCCGCCTATGAGTGGGACCGCACACCAATTTTTTTTTTTTCTTCGGGGCGGCTTGCGCCGGCCATGGCAGTATAGCGTGTGGGGCTAGTCGTGGAAAGAATATAACACACTTTTAACACATTCTTCGCTAGACTCATTCGTATTAAATAGTGATACTTTATTCCCAGAAGGGCATTGAGTTTATAGATCAATCAAATATTTATCCTCCTCAAGCTTGTTAAAAAATAAAAGAGGTACGGGTCGACAAATGACGGGGAAAATTTGGGAAAAGTGAGAAAAGTTTATTTTTGGTAGCAAGTCGCTCTTGAACAATGCCATGCTACTCCCATGTCCATGACTATTTGGGTTGGGTAATGATCTTCTTGTTCATTCACACCTATGGTTCATCATACCTTCACTTCGGTTTTGGGTCAATGCTACCAACTCATCATAGTGTCGATGATGTATTTGTCAAGTGAAGTCATCCGGTGATTAAAAACTCATCCTTCCGCAATACTCGTAAACCTTCATTTTCACGACCATCATCACAAAATTGCTATATCAAGTCATACCCTTGTCTCCAAAATCGGTAACTCTTTGTTTTGCAATAAGGTGACTTCTTGTCGACAACAAATCAATATCCGGGAAGTTCACTTAGAAACACTTGATTCCGGTACATGAGGCTTGTTGCAACATCGACAAGATGCATAAGCACGGATAACTTGGTAAAAGATTTTGTTTGGTGTTCTACATCGAATCATCTATTCATGCCTTACGAAGTATGCTTGTAGTACCTTGAGGGCCATTGACATTAATGGTGGTTCTCTCGCGTTTGTTAATAGTTCACATCATTTACGATAATCAAACGATGTTTCCAAGTTTGACTACAAATCATATATTCGCATAGCTGAACTTGTACACGAATGATCGAGTGAACGAGATAGAAGACCCTGCATCTAGTTTCAACCATCCAGGATATGATTTCGGGATTTCTTTACACATCATCATGCGGTGACATTACATCAAGGATTTTCATCCAAACATGGGCCTATGTCTGTGACATGTGCATCTGGGCAACATTCTAATGAAGATGACTTTCTGAATTATAAATACATGTTATTAGATTGTTTATTAATGTGAACTTGTGGGAATGCCTACCCTCGATAATTATGATCAAGGAGTATATATCATGACGTAATGTATTGTAATATTGATGCGGTGACCACTCTAGGTTCATTTCCGGGCTCATCTAGGTGTAAAGCGATCTCAATCGAATGTTCTTATTATTTGGTCCTCATGCTTTAGGGGAAAATTGTTATAGGTCAATTTGGGCACTATTCCCAATGACACAGTTGGCCCAAGGACATCATCTCCGGGACCAATGATCAAGGGTCTATCATTCCTATCATTTTAGTTACTACATGCCCTAAGAAAAGAAACAAGACAAATCAAACAAAGACTTTCATCAAGCAAAGGTTTCCAAGGTTTGAAGCTTATTATGTAGCATATGAGAGCTCACCAACGCGAGGCTAAAAAGGGGCTAAGTGTGTTTCATATGCGGTATCCCCATGCAAGGCTACTGCATAAGCACTTCCCGACATTCCTGGCTTGTGTTCGTCACATTGGGAGCGAGGAATTCTCATTGTTCCGGAATCTCCATGGCCGGTGCCTTCTAGAAAGTTCACATGTGTCGGCCAGGATCCAAGTGTCCATTTGACATATACATGATTGGAAACATACTGCTTTCCTATTATCGAAAATTCATTGATTGAAAAACAACCTACGGTTCATCTATAAATTGAGCACAAATCTAAGTTCTTAAAGAGGAAGAATTTGAGTAGAGAAATCTTTGGAGAATTTTCAATTGAGAGCTAGATTGTCATTACTGCTAGAGGGATTTATACTATGATGAGGCTTGGAACCATTGCGGAATGTCACTGAAGCTAGTCACTAGGTTGTAACCTCTCCTTCTATCATCAATAAAGAAGTCTTGCTTATTTTTCCCTATATGCATCTGTATTGGCTTTGATTTTAAGTATTGCAAGATCTTGGTTGATGTATATGGTTTATGGTTAATCATTTAGATAACTAGCTTGAATAGATATCTACATTATTGCATCCTTCTACGTTTCGGTGTTCTTTCTTACGGGGAAGCATTCAACACAAAAACCACTTGAATTTGAGTTGCAACGGAAGCGACAAAGGCCATTTGGAGACGGCTTGATCAAGCATCCAATCCTCCTTGTGCATCACAATACCGAGGTTAGAAGAAGTAGTTGTATGTTCTTTCACTTTTTTCTAGACTAGCACCTATCTAGGGGAAGCGTGATTTATCCGTAATTCACAGTCTGGCCCAACATGTAGTAGTTAGAAATTTTTGTCCTTTTGTAATTTACAATGAGGATTGTGACATTTTATGGTGTTACCTTTATATATATTGGGTCTATGGAAAATCAACTCCATCATATCTTCTCAATAGTGTACATGGGCCCAAGCTGGATTAAATTATGGTAATTGGATTTAAGCATAAGAAAATAGTTAAAATTTTATCTTTGGTACTAAATCGAGACTCTTAGCAAGATCCAAACTCAAGGTTCAACTTCACAATCATCCCAAATAAAACTTAGCCTATATTTAAAACTTGAAATATATAACCTTTATAAATAAGGTATTGTTTTTTACTGTTTTAAATTTAATGGTGCTTTGCGCCCGAATACAAATTTATCATAATAATAATAATTATTTTTTTGAGATACAAATTTATTATAATAATAATAATAAATATTTTTTTTTGTAGATACAATTTTGTTATAATAATAATCAATGTTTTTTGCACCTTTTTTATGTTAAAGTGCTTTGCACCATATACAATTTATTATTATAATAACGATTCGATATTTTGATAATTTTTTTTTTTTGTAAAATTGGTTTTTTGCTTTTTGTATCACAATATCTTTATACACGTCGAATTGCATTTTTTGGGGTTTGCATCATACGACATGGAATGCCACATATGCATTTAACACCAAATTTAACGATTTTACTAACTCCACTTTGCAGAAAAAATAGCACCACTTGTGTATCCCCACATTATCACTACTTTTTCACAATTATTTGAAAAATGAAGATTTCTCAAATCCCTTACAAATGGTGGTGCTAATGTGAGGCTAAATGTAGCCCTTCTTCTTGTAGTATATAAATTAAATAAAGGCAATTATAATAATAAAGGTTTTATAAAAGATGATCTTAAAAACGGGGCTCGAAAATGGCGGGCGCAAGGGTTTCAAATTTCTCGTGCAAGGGCCGGTGGGAAACCCATCACAAAAACCACATCGGGGTGCCTCTACGTCTGGATCTAGACTCATAATGATGTTCATGAATGGGGAGTAATACACATGTACGAAGGGGAGTGCTGGCTGTGGTACATACAGCCCTCCTCCACCAACGACATGCAGTTTAGACCTGACGGATGTGGGTGTCAAACAATCACGAAGCCATTGTTTTGCCCAATTCCCATCATGAAGAGTCTCTTTCACCACTCTATAGGACGGATCCGGGTACAATGATGCGAGAAAGAAGCAAGAGAGCGTCCACAAGGGCGATGGGGATCGAAACCTCCCCGATCCATCCTGATCTATGTATCCCCACATAAGTCATGCAACAACGTATTCATGTGGATATGAGCTCACAAGAAGATGAGCCATATTCCTATCCAAGGCCTAACCTTGAGATCTGGTGGGATTGAAAAAAAGAGAGCGGGGAGAAGGCAGGAGGCTTCCTCGCTCACAGAGTGCAGCCCGAGGATCTCTATGTGCTATGGCTATTCTCTCACAAAGGAAAACAAAATATATGAAAAGGTAGTATAGGGTAGAGGTGAGACACTTGTACATGGCAAGCACCTCGGATGAGCTTTGTTGCTAGGGATCTCGAGATCTCTTATCCCCAACATTTCATATTCATATCTCACTTCTCGGTGGCAAAATGATGACACTGCGGGCTTGATCCCACGGATCTGGTGAAGGGCCTTCCATGCATTTGAACACGAGTTTGAGGATTGTTATTCCTTTCGAGAGATTACTTTATGGAGGTAAAAAAATGGAGGACTCTCTTGCGCTCTCATTTTATAATATTGGAAAATGTGCTTTTTTTTATTTTAACCCTACGGCTATGAGGAGGGTGATGGAAACCCTATTCAACTCAAAATTTCTCCTACAAGGATGTTGTCCTTGCACAACCTCCCAAGAAAGGCTGCAAAACCCTGCGGGTTCCCAAGCCATTTTTTGTTGATAAAATGGAGGACTCATGCCCTACGCCAGAAAATTCCCTTTCGACATTTGAAAACTAGTTTCAAACATATGCGGAATCGGTCGTCATTTTTCGATTTAATAATAGATTTAGTCCACTTGGACCAATAACAACAAACTCATCTTCTTCTCAGTTTCTTCATAGTTATGTTTTCCATTCAATGAATATTGTGAAAATGCCTTAATAAGTGGCCATGGTTTTGGGGAAAATCGGGGCTATTCCTCACCTGCTTTGGTTCCCAAATTTCGACCCTTCTATGGAAGTCATTACCAAACTTCCATTCCGGTGGGATTCCAAATTTACCAGCTCCTCTGTGGAACTTCTCTTGTCTTTCAAAGTATTGGAAACACCTCGGGACGCTTTCTAGAAATGGATACCTCCCGAGGAGATGGGCATATGCACATGGCGAGGAATGTGTCTTTGAAATAGACATAACTAAAGGCTTTTTCTTGATCAAATCCAATCTCAAAGTTGGAGATTTCCAATAGAAATAAACCCTAGACTATGGGAATACAAATTTCTGATGTCGTCTACCATGAAACGGGGCATCTTCGAACTCATGTTCGATGTTCCTCACCCAAAAGAGAAACGATCAAAATCAAACTCCAAAGATGGAAACCATGTGAACCATCTTCCATGGATGACATTGACTCCCTCCAAGTCGGATTAGGCGAAGATCGAAGCGGATGAGGAAGTTTCCAAGGAAGAAAGGACACACTCTCTGTGAACTCGGGAGGGCCCAATCTTTACGCGAGTGCATAGAAAGAATCTCATCCAGTCCTCTCCTCATATTCATGTAAGGAGGCAAATCTTTGGTGACTTGATCCTTTAGTGGTTTTAGCCCATCCGCGTCATGAAGGATACGTTAAAGTTTCATAAAAGAAAAGGAAAGGAATGTTGTATTGATTCAACCCATTCTAGGTAGATCTGACAATACATCTTATGGCTCCTTGTTTATCTTGTGGGCTCTCTTTGTCTCTCTCTTGGTTACTTTTTAGGATTGAGTTGATAGTTCATGGTTTCGCTTCTCAAAACTTCTCAAACTATCTTGAGTGTAATTCCATATTGTATCATATGCTTTTTTAATATAATTAGTCTATTTTTACAAAAAATATAAAGGTTTGATAAATGTTATAAATATTAATTTATGATAAGTTTTAAAGTATTTATTTCATAAAATAATTTATGTTTTTAAAATTTGAAGTTTTTATTTTAAAAAAAAGTATTATTATTATTAATTATAAAAGTATCAATAGATTAAATATATGTGTAATTAAAGTTTGTTGATCTTGAACATTTACAACATTTTACAATGAATATTTTAAAACATGTAAATGATTTTTGTTACAATACTACGTGTCAATATATATCATGGTTTATCAATACATATCCAAATAAGCATGGCTTATTAGTCCTTAGACTTTAGCAATAGATTTTAGTTTACTAATATAACTTATAATGATTAAATTCTAAAAATCTATATTAATTTTTATATATTAAAAAACTATTTTCAGGATTTTTGATTGGATCAGAATGTGAAGGTCTTATTGTAGCCTTTGCATAAACCATGTGGATAAGTATCTCATATAATTATACCATAACTTGTATATGGTTGCAATAAATCATCGAAAATAGCTCATGCTAAAATAATAACATATTTACCATGAGATACTTCCCACCATAATTTAGCAATTCCCTATTCACTTACAAAGAGTTACTTCTCACAATTGGTTATGTTTTCCTCGGCACTTATGTAGGGTAAAATTGTAAATTTATAGACTGTTGCTACCAACCAAAATTTATGAAAGTTCAAATGTGAGTTTGTTAGTTCCTACCAAAGCCAAGACTATTGACCACTTGAACAATATAGGTTATTAGTTTTTTAATGAAACTTTTCTGATTTTCCAAAAGAATAATTTCTAACTTAAGTGGCAAGGACTAAGTTTCCTTACAACACTTGTTTCATATGACACTACTGCTTTTCCCTACAACACTATCATGAGACTTGTTCATATGATAAAAAAAAAATTCATTAATCAATTTAATTAAAAGAAGAATAAAAGGTCATAACTACTTTTGGGATAAATATGAACATTTGATGTGCAACTACTATTAAGAATATTATAAAATCTTCCCAGAATATTCTAAAATATTTTTGTTATATCCTTACCATTCACTTAATAAGCATTTATATTTGAATTAATATGCACATCACATTAAAAAATAAATTTAAATAATGATTCATATTAATAATTATGATGTTTCAAAACATATAATTAAAATAAGAATTAAGATTCATTTTACCTAAATTTACATTCATATTAATATATTTCACACACTTGATTTAAATTAAATTAATAAAATATAAAAACTTATTTACAATAAACTTTTTTTTTATAAAATTTATTTGTAATATCAATGCCATTCATATCAAATTAAAAATTAAATTATAAAACATATTAAATAAAAATGTGAAGCTTAGATATATATATATTATTAGAGTTTTAATAAAATATAAATATAAATATATGAAAATATTCATCAAACTAAATTACAAGGTACAACATAGTGTTGAGAAGTATAGTAATATAGATCCATTCAACTCTCATTCTATTATTAAAGATAGAATTTTTTATATATCCATAAATATAAACATTTCTTAAAAGAGTTTTGACTTATTTAAAATCATTTCTTCTCTTAATTTTGTTTTAATGAATCATATAAATCTTCATTTATATTTTTTATATTTATTTTCATATTTAATTTATAAATAAATTTATAGATATATATTTTATTATTCTAGAGGCATCCTTATAACTTAAACGTTATATTGATAATATAATCTAAACTTTATTAAAATTAAAAATTAATAATCAAAGCGAAGTTAATTGACATTTGGTTCTAATGTAAATATTTTTGGGGATAAGTGAAGTATACATGAAATGAATCTCATTCGATGCATTTGTTAAACGCTAGCATATAATAGATTCAACACGGGGGAAGATAAAAAAAAACCTCGAAATTTTTTTCAGTTTGAATTTGTCGTAGTGGGACAAACAACCTAGAAGATATTCTTGGAAAAGAAAAATCGGTGAACTCGCGAACTCCAACTGGTGGGAATGGCCTCACCATCCACAGCGAGCAGAAAAAAGACTATTGGAAATATCATCATGCATAATAAAGACTCCACTGTCAATAAGTCCCGATAGGTCGGTAAAATGGTTGAGGCATAGTCTGTCCGATGCGAGGAAAGCGAATCCCATAGGCGCATTTCAATATATCAACCTATATATCCAAGAGGTTGAATAAATTTTTAAATTAACGATTACGAATAAGTTGGTCTAAGGAATGTTACTGCATGGGTTCAGCGTAAGGTAACTTTGTCACGTTAGCATGAATGGCTTTCGAACACTTGGCCTATTAAAATGGCGTATACGTAGTCATCGATGCAAGGATCGTATCCGGGAATTTTGATTATTCTTGCTTTTAAGGCAGTACATTGAGAAAATATTACCCACTTCAGGCGCTGTACACTCGCCTTCTAAGTTTGTTCAAAATAAGCTGACATTGAGAGACGCTTTCAAAAATGATGATCGGTCACTTTTGTGTTTAAAAGCATTAGTCGTCCAAGCTTTTGAATATAGTTGAGCAGTTCGATGCTTTGCATTTGAAACCAAGCTTTTCCATTTTCGATCTTGTGTTTTAGAAAACAGATTTTTCCATTTCGAAAACGAAGCAATGTTACTTTATACGCGAGGAAGAGTTTATTTGTTATGCGAGGGAGAGTTTTAAAAAATTGAAGGACAAGTGGTCCCTACGGCCAAGTCAACATACAAGTCGGCAAGGACACGTGGTGAATTCACATTGGAGCGAGATTATTTGTTTGCACGTACGCATTGTGGGTGCAGAACCTAAAACATTATAGAATTGAATTAATTTGATTTTCGCGTCACACTCTTCCCTCTGATGTCACAGGAGCCCAAATCGGACCCGAATTTTTATAAAGGCAAATTTCACCTTAAGGATTTCGCGTCACAAAAAGCCACGATGTCGATGGGGCGCTTTTATATGTGAAAAGGTTTTATGCATGATAGTTTTATTGGACTTTGAAGTCCGGAGTTCATGGGCGTTCAAAGGTTTTATTTACGTGCGACGGAATTTGTTAGGGTTCACATTAATTTTATAAATGTTTTGTATATAAATAGAAAAGGTTTAAAGTTGTATGTTATATATGTTTTATTACATATGTTTTAACATATGTTTTATAAAACATTTTAGCATAAAAGAAAGCATGGAGCCCTCGACAAGGTTTAAATAGACCTTTTTTAATTTAGTTTGTTATGTTTTGAATATCTGAAAGCATAGATAATGTAAAAGCCCGTGAAGCAAGTGTGACACACGATTAAGTGTAAGTTTTGTATTTTACCTGATAATGAACGTTTTAAGTTTTAAGAGACAAAGCACCAGAAAATTTACACGAGTGTATGTTTTTAGAGTGAGACGAGAGAAGAATTTGAAACCTTGTGTTTTGCGGCCAGTCTTGTTATTTTGAAATCCCTCTCAATGAGGAAGCATTGTAATAGTTTTGAAGGAATAGAAGTTTTAACGTTTTCAAGTGGAACCTCTGTCTCCTGTCAAGAAATTTTTAATTTCTCGATGTTAAAGAGGAGGTATTACTCTCTCCATTGTTGTTTTGGAATTTTCAAATATTCCAACATGGTATCGAGATAGCCCGGGCTCTTTGAAGATCAAAGAGAAGCTGAATAAAGGAAGTTCTTTGTTGCGGCGACTTCTCCGGCGGTGTGAAGACTCGGCCAAAAAGAATTCAGTAGCATTTCTCTATACGGTTTGTTATTATTCTTGTTGCGAGCAGTCGGCTATTTTAAATACACGAGTCAAGTGTTTTTGAATCATAAATTAAGAGTACGGAGATGGTTGGAGCCAGCACTAGCATGGGTATTGGAAATATCCACCTCCCACTATTTAATGGGAAAAACTATGACTAGTGGTCAATAACTATGAGAGCTTTATTTGTTTCCCAAGACTTATGGGAATTTTTTGAGGGATGGCTTTGAAGAGGCAGGTAGATGAAAAGAGAATTTTATGATTTAACTCAAAGCGAGAGAAAGAGTTGTTGAAGAGAGAAATATATGAAGAAAAGACTCCAAAGCTCTCTTCTTATTGTATCGGCGATTGCATGAGAGTGTGTTTCCAAGGATAGTAACGACCAAGATATCGAGGAAAAGCATGAAAACTCTCAAGACGGCCTATCAAGGCATGGAAAAGTGAAGACAACAAAACTTTAGTTGTTGAGGAGATACTGAGACTCTGCGTAACAGAAGAAGTCAAATGCTATTGACTCATTCTTCACTCATGTGGTGGAATGGTCACACAAATAATATCTCATGGAGAGACTCTTGAAGATAAGAGGATTGTGGAAAAACTCTTAGAGGTGTACCCTCAAGATTCGATGTGATTTTCACCATCATAGAGGAGACTAAGGATCTCACAAAATGTTTTAGTGGATGAGCTACATGAATCACGATGACTCATGAGTAGAGATTGGGTAGAAGTGGCTTAATCTCTTAGGCTTGTGCACCTTTAGAACTGAATTTCTTACGGAAGGAAGAGGGCACGAGAAAGGAAACGAGGAAGGCGAAGCCAAAACGGAAGGTGGAAGGAACGATCCGGTAAATGCTCAAGGAAGGGGTAGCAACCCAAATCAGCATCAAGGCCAAGGCGGCCGGTGGGGTGGCCAGCGAGAATGCTCAAGGACAAAGGTATGATAAAATCAATGTCCAATGTCACTATTGTAAAAATTATGGACATTATGGTAATGAATGTGAAAGAAACGACGCAAATATGAGGAAATAGAACTAGTGCAAATTTCACTAGAGAAAATATCAGCCAAGATAATTTATTTTTTTAGCTTGTAATATGGCTGAAGAGAAAAATGAAGACTTATGGTTTCTGAACCGATTATAGTAACCATATGACGGGGAAACATAGCAATGTTTTCTATATTAGATGAGAGTGTGAAGTTACAAGTCACACTAGGAACTAATAACAAAGTTTATGTTATGGGAAAAGGAAATGTAAATGTTTTAACAAGGAAAGGTGCAAAGAAATCCATAGCGAGATGTTTATTATGTTCCGGGGAATGAAGTGTAAACTCTTAAGTATTGGACGACTTGTTCAAGGGGTACAATGTATTTTTGAGGATGATGTTTGTGCAATCATGGACAAACCACCTAGCAAACAATGTATCGGCGAAGTGAAAATGACAAGGAACGGGATGTTCCCTCTTAGAATGAGAGAAGCGATTTGAAGAATGGTGAAGAGAAAGCGACGGTGGCTGAAGGCTATCCAAAGAGAACCAAAAGATGAAAATTGTTTGTGGCACTTGAGATTTGGACATCTCAACTTTGTAGGTCTTAACCTATTGAGTAGAAAGGAATAGTAAGAGGTTTACCATTGATAGAGAAACCAAAAAGCCTTTGTGAAGGTTGTATCTTGGGGAAACAACACGGAAAAGTTTCCTTCCGGGAAAAACATAAGGGCAAAGGCACCCTTAGATATTGTCCACTCATGTTTGTGTGGACCGATGCAAACTCATCGCTTGCTAGAAACCACTACACGTTAACGATCATAGATGATTTTACAAGAAAAACTTGGGTTTAATTTTTAAAAACAAAAGTGAAGTGTTTAAAAGATTTTGCAATTTCAAAGCACTTGTGGAAAGCCAAAGTGGGCTGCACATCAAATTCCTAGAGTGATAGATGAGGTGAGTATATCTCTAAATATTTTCTATGTTTTTGTAGAGAAAATGGTATTCATAAACAATTGCAATAGATATACTCCATGACAAAATGAACCAAGTGAAAGGAAGAATAGAACCATAGTGGACATGGTAAGGGAGGTACGTTAAAGGCAAAGCATTTTGCCCTAGCGTTATTGGGCTAAAGTTGTACATTGTGTGGCCTAAATTTTGAATAGGTGCCCTAAAGCGGTTATGAACAAAGTGTGAAAGAGGCATGGAGTGGCACAAAGCAAGGTGTCACACACATGAAGGTTTTGAGATGTATGGCTTATGCACACACATTACCGGATCGATTAAGAAGAAGTTGGACGGCAAGGGGGAGAAATGTATTTCATTGGATACGATGAGAATCCAAGGCTTACGGAGTTGTACAACCCATCCACCAAAAATTTTATTGTGAGCAAAGATGTTCAGTTTATTGAAGAGGAAGCTTGGGATGGAAGCATAAGAAAACGAGGGAATGTTAAACAACATTTTATCTCAATATGAAAATGATGATGAGTTGGTTGAAATACATTCCCAAACGGCCTTTTGACACAAGGGTAGCAAAGCACACCTTTGAGGGAGAAATTAAGTGCTTCTCCAAGAACACCACAAGGAAATTCAAGTGCTTCTTCAGAATTTGTACACCTAATGAAAGAGGTAAAGTTCAGAAAATTAAATGACATTTATGAACAAGAGGCGAGAAAATGAAGGTATCAATTCTTTGTTTTGGTTTATATTGTCATGTTGATGACCCTATCCACTTTGAAGGGGCCATTAAGGATAAGAAATGGATAGAATCTATGTATGAGGAGATTAATGCCATAGAAAGAAACAAGACTTGGGATTGTTTGAACTCCCAAGAGTAAAGATGTCATTGGAGTTAAATCGGTCTACAAGACCAAGAGTAATGCTGAAGGCAAAATGAGAGACACAAGGCCGGACTTGTCCAAAGGTTATAAACGGAAACATGGGATATATTATGAGGAAACTTTCGCACCGGTTGCTAGAATGGAAACCGTGAGAGCGATGAAATGTCCATAGCACCACAAAACAAGTGGAAAGTTTGCAAATGGACGTGAAGTCAACATTCCTAAATGGAGTTTTAATGGAAGAGGTTTACGGTGAACAACCTCTCGAATGTGAAAAGAAAAGGCCAAGAGCACAAAGTGTACGAGTTGAAGAAAGCTCTATATGGGGTACAGAAGCAAGCGCCAAGAGCGTGATATAGTAGGATAGATTCCTATCTACTAGAAAATGGATTTGAAAAAGTGTGAGGGAGAACCCACCCTCTACATCAAAGAAAAAGATGGTAAAATTTTGATTGTAGTTTTATATGTTGATGATGTTATTTTCACAGGTAATGATGATTACATTATTGAAAATTTTAAAACGATGAAAGAAGAATTTGAAATGACCGACATGGGTTTGTTGAAATACTTCTTGGGAATAGAAGTAGAACAAGATGAAAATGGAATTTTTATCTCACAAAGAAAAATATGTTAATGAAGTGCTTGAAAGATTTAATATACGGGGGAGAGAAAAGTAGCAATCACTCCCCACGGTGATGGGATTAAAACTCGGCGAGAGAGGACGACGGCAAGGATTTTGATCCTAGCTTGTACAAGAAGCAGATTGTGACCTCATGTGTTGGCTTGCAACTATGCTTGACATAATGCATTTTTGTTAGTTTGATTTCCCGATTCATGGAGAAGCCAAAGGATGCACATTGGCAGGCATGAAGAGAATTAAGGGGTATCAAGGAACCAAAAGGTATGGCATTTTATATCTTTTGCTTAGATTTTCATATTTAGTTGGATACATTGGCCGGTGATTGGTACGGAAGTGTAGATGATCAAAAAAGCACTTCCGGTTATTTTTTTCACATGGGTTCAAGAGCCATTTCATGGGCTTCTAAAAAAGCGACCTATTGTAGCGTTGTCTACGGCGGAGGCGAGAATATGTGTGCTCTGATGTACGACTTGTCAAACAATTTGGTTGAGGAGGATGTTAAGAAGTTTGTGCCAAGAGTAGACAAGACGAACGGTGATTTATTATGACAATAGCTCGGCTATTGCATTATCCTAAGAATTTTGTTTCATAAGAGAACGAAACACATAGACACAAAATTTTATTACATCATAGAATTAGTAAACAATGGAGAAATTGTTTTGGAACAACAAAAATCGAGGAGAAGTTTGCGGACGATAGGCCAAGCCATTGGACGAAGAGTTTTGAGTAATGTCTGGATATGATAGAAGTAACCCAATGAGTTGAAAGTAGGGGAGTGTTGAAAATATTGTATTAAATGTGTACACTGCGCCTTCTAAGTTTGTTCAAAACAAGGCGACATTGATACGCTTTCCAAAATTGATGATCGATCACTTGTGTTTGAAAAGCGTAGTGAAGCTTGAACATAGTTGAAAAGTTCCAATACTTTACATTTGAAACCAAGCTTTCCATTTTCGGTGATTAGTCTCTTGTGTTTTAGAAAACGAGTTTTCCATTTTCTCGAAGCTTAGAAGCAATGTTACTTTATATGCGGGGAAGAGTTTATTTGTTATGCGTGGGGAGAGTTTTAAAAAATTGAAGGACAAGTGGTCCTTGCGGCCAGAATCAACATACAACTTAGCAAGCCCACGTGGTGAATTTGCATTGGAGGCAGTTATTTGTTTGGCTCGTTTGCATTGTGGAATTCGGGACCCGAAACATTATGGGGGCGAAATTAATTTTATTTTTCGCCTCACACTCTTCCTCACGTACGTCGAGCCCAAATCGGACCAAAATTTTCATAGGAAATTTTCATAACAATTTCGCGTCACAAAAAGCCACCGCGTCGGTGGGCTCTTTTATGTGAGTTTTATGCGGGATAGTTTTATTGGACCTTGAAGTCCGAGTTCATCGGTGATCAAGGTTTATTTCGTGCGACGAAATTTGTTGAGGTTCCATTAATTTTATAAATGTTTTGTATAACGCGAAGAAAGGTTTAAAGTTTTAATATTGTATATGTTTTATTACATATGTTTTGTAAAACATTTTCTCAAGAAAACGTGGGGACCTCGACAAAGGTTTTAAATAGATTTTTTTTTTAATTTAGTTTGTTATGTTTGAATATGCGGAGCATATATATAATGAAAAAAGCATTGAGAAAGTGTGACACACACTAAATGTAAGTTTTGTGTTTTGCACGGAGTGCACGTTTTACGTTTTTAGAGATAGAGCTAGGGGTACACAATAGTGTATGTTTTTGAAGTGAGGCAGAAAATAATTTGAGAACCTTTGCGTTTTGCGTGATGTTAGTATTTTGAAATCCTCTCCAATGAGGAAACGTTGTAATAGTTTTTTTTTTGAAGGAATGAATTTTTGTTTTCAAGTGGAACCTACTGTCTCCTGTCAAGAAATTTTTAATTTCTGTGTTAAAGAGGAAAGTATTACTCTCTCCATTGTTGTTACGGAATTTTCAAATATTCCAACAACGACTTAATTATAACTGTAGTAAGGAAAATATTGAAGAACAAAATAGCAGCAGCATATTCATGCTATTGAGTAATAAAACAATGAAGGGAGAAAGTGAAGTAGATTTTTGAAATATTTTGAAAATCGACCATAAAGGCATAAATATGACCTAAATTAAATCCTTGGAATTTTTGAATGAATTGAAATTGGACTTTAACTAGATTTCAGAATAGAAAAATATTCCAAAGTCGAACTTTATACAAAAGGTAATACTAAGTGGAATTAATCTCTCATAACCTCTCAATGAGCTTTTATGGATGGCCATTAGTGGCAGGTTGGACATTTAACTAGATTGAAAATTCAAAACATAGTTACCAAACTTTTAACTAGTTACCATTAAAGAAAATTATGTTACCAAATTCTTTGGAATATGTGGAATTATTTGTAAAAAATCCATTCATTTTAAATACATAAAATTACATGGCAAGACTTATCAAAGATTCATTTTACTATACATTAAAATATGCATGGAGCGAGACAGATCAAGAGGAGGATGGGGGGTCAAAAGCTGATTTAATAGGATTTCTCCTAGTCCAAATTGTGAGAAAAATATTAATGGATGGTTGCTTATGACTACAACCAAGAGAGGCAGCATCCAAAGAAGCAATAGAAACCTTAATCAAATACCAGTAGATTTGATAGATTACGTGTGAATTTCTTAAATTATACAGGCAAAATATTTTGAGAATTGAAATTTTTAAGTCTATATCTTATAGTATTTGAATATCTTATTGTATTTGAATCTGAATTTGAATTTAAACTTGTTAATTATGTGAAAAGAATATTCCAAAATAAAGAATACGAAGAAAATAGCTTTGCTAAGTAATTTGTAAGAGGGGAAAATATTAAGCATATGTGTTGTATTGATTTATTGCTTGTATTTTTATCTTGTTTCTTGATTGTCTCTTTGTTCTTATTTAATGGACAAAATGGAAGGCGATGAGCCAATAATTTATGAAGTTCTTTACTCGAGGCAACGGAATATCTGGGAAAATAGTTTTTGTCGGAATCCGGGCAACTAAATTTAAGAATCGAGGTAGTTGGAGTGTTTGGAATCATTTTTGATAGTGGAAATGGATTCGGCACTATCAAAAACCGTTAGTGCACTCAAAATACTAAAGTTTAACAAGCGTAAAAGATTATCATAAAATATTTGCAGTTTGTCAAAATCTTTGACGGATTCTAGGCCAAAACATTACTGCGTGAACTACGCAATAATTTACTTATGACACGGTGATTAGGGATGGCTTCTTTTTTTCCATAATTTCCGAAATATTCCAAAACTCTACACTAAAATTACAATCGATTAAGTACTACATATTAGAACATTATGTTGTATAAACTTGCGATTTGATCAACATACCTTGGATAAATTTTTGGAGCATAAGGGAGCATAAATACTATAGTGATCGATATTTCCCATCTCCACATATTTTTTTCTTCCAAGTGTCCACTTGGAGTGTCAAGTTGACATCGATCTAACACATTGTCGATTAGACCATTATAAGTTTGATCCGATATCAATGCATGTGACCACGGGTACGTAAATGTTCCAATGATATCCTTATCGTTATCCATTACGCCATTTCTCACTGTATAAATTCAATAACAGAGCATGCTTGATATTTATTGTGTCTTTGTCAATTTCATAACCTCGGAATGTAGCACGATGGATTTCAAGATATTTGGGAAAAGTTTAATTTTTTTCCCATTCTTCGGTAGCTTGAGCGAGAAAATTAATTTTACATTTCCCTCTCATGGATTATGACCTTATACATATTATTGAAGGTGAATTTCTTTTCTAAATGAACTCAGAATTTTAGTTCAACTCACAGAGTATTCCCTTTAAATTAATAAAGGACACACAGGACTTCCTTTGTTGGTGTAAAATAGTTACGACCAACTTTGGAACGTAATGTCCTAAAAAATCATGTTTCAATAAACAATGTTATTAAAATATCCCCATTCTTTCTTGAATTTAAGTCTATTTAGTTGTTATTTGTAAACATCACTATCTATATTTTTAGCAATTTTAACTTTTTTGTTTTTGGAGATGAACTTAATGAACTTAATAAACACATTGGTTCAATTGTCCATTCTATTATCACTCTAATAATTCTCAAAATTTGTTATTATTTCTGTGTTTTAAATAATATTAGGGTAACCACAAACTTAATTTTAAGCCTTGGGATCTAGCCTTTCCAATGCTCGAGAGGGCTCTCTCTATATGATTTAACTTTGTTGATTGTATTTGATTTTAGGCTAGTTGTGTGAATTACTTGGGTTTTGACTTGGATTTGGTTTGGTGGTGAGAGTACTTACTCGGGTGGATAGATGTAGGTCTATATTCCATTGGGCTAATCGATTCAATGTGTCAAACGGTCAAATCAAGATCAATGTCTAAAAGGAAATGTTTATGGGGTAATATGACTTAATTACTTGGGATCTTCAAGAGTGATTGTGAAAATGGTTCGATCGGGGTAAAGAGAGCAATTAAGGGGTTCTCAAATTCGGATAATGAGTGAGGAAAAGAGAGGTCAATCGAAATAAAGGAGAAATTATTAATTACTTTATCTAGATATCAAAACAAAAACATATAAATGATAAACGGGTTCAAAACAAAGTGCTTTTAACATATTATGAAATAACGTTCCTGATTTATCATTTAGATTTAAGAAAACATATGAGCATGTCAAACACATAAAGAAATTGACAAAGAACAACTGAAAATACTTCACTAAAGTGGTCCAACACATGAATCCTATAATATGATGCTTTATTGCTTTAATCGATTGCGGCTTGAAATTGGTACCGGTCACGCTTTGGTTCGGAATAGCACAACTATAGAAATGTTCATAAATTCATCCACACACAATACTTCTAAATGAGAAGTATTTATACAAAAATCTTTTACAAAATATCCGAAAATAAACTAAGAAATTATTCATGAAAAAGAAATATCTTCATGCCGAGAAGATAGTGATAGCTACAACTAATGCTAGATGTCCATGTTTTTATTGAAATTACTCTTTACTCTATTCACTTGTTGATATTTTGTTGCTGATTTGTCTCTTTATTTTTCTCAATGAAGGTTGTGGTTGAGTGTCTTTCACGCTAACAGAGTTGTCTCTATTTTGACTTATTTTATTCTTTCAGCGATACACTTTAACTTGCTGCTCTTTAACCTTTTGCACATTTGTTTTACTTTTATGCACTACTCACTATTATGTTTCTCTTTACCTTTCTGTTTCTTACATGATGATTTCCATGATAAATCAATCATATTTTCCCAAAAATTTTTCCTGCGGAAATTCGATTTTCTGTCCCATTCTCCTAAATATTTCATACGCGTTACATTTGAGAATGTGGGCTTATTGAAAAACATGTGTTTCACCTCATGTTCTAAGTAGAAAAGATTCTCAAAATTGACTGCAAACACCTTCCACAATGGAATTCATACCGAAGAAGGCGATTAGGTTGATCGTTAAGAAAACTTCTGCCACCTTCTTATCATAATCATCCTCCTTCATTAGTTTTTCATGAATAACCAATGGATTTGAAAGGCCTTTCTATCTCGGGACATCAAATTTTATCATAAACCTTGTGATGGAAATCTCCATGTTCGGCATTTCTATTCTAGCTATATCATCAAATTCATTTTAGAGTTACCTTCCTAACTTCAAGGATGGTTTATGTTACTGTCATTAATACCAATTTCTTCTAGCTCTTTCGTGTTCATATAATTTAGAAATTTGATGATATCAAGGGCTTCTTGAGTTTCTTACCAAGTTCTTCTTTGATCTACGGTACCTTCTTTTGTTGATTTAACTAAGTCTTCTGCTTATAGATAACACAGTTGATGGCCAAATATCATTGGTAGCTTTAATGATATTGGCCCAAAGCTACTGTTTGTCTCCTTGTTCAATAGACTCCTTTAATATTAGATATTTTTCTAACTTCTTCAATTGCTCATTCAACTTTGTTTTCCCTTTGTTCTTCATTCTTTTGCATTATTTTAGCAAGTTTATTTTCATCTTAGAAGACTTTTAAGTTGTTCTTCAAGTATGTTAATCTCATTGGTTTGAATAGACATGTCTTGCATAGCTTTTAATAACTTTCTTGCTTCATCTGTATGATGTGTTATTTTTGTTGAAGACTCTATTACAGAAGTTGTTGATGAAGTGACTAGAAGTGTTGTAGCCATTTGTTGTAGGAATGATTTTCCAACGTGGAAGGTACGATTGTGGTGACTAAGGGAATAACTATGATTGGAACTTCTACTTCTCTGTAATTTTTTTTTCTTGGACCAACTTGTCCATTTCATTCTCCATTTCCTATATCTGGGCAGTCAACTATGAAATGAGACCCATCATCTCATGTTCTCATTTGTATCTGTAGTACTTCATTTTTCTTGAGGTGTTGGAGGCACCTTGAGTTGCTCCTTTAATGCAACAATGTCTACATTTTCTTTTTGATCAGTTCATCTACAATTTTACATTACTAAGATCAAATCCTACTTCAATTACTAAATCTTCCAAAGATTTAAGTCTATTGTATTTTTCCTCTGTGGATGATTTTTCTAATATGAGTTGATCTCTGATGTTTGAAAAGAGTGTTTTGAAGCACGCACACTCATTTCCTTGTTTGTCATGTTTGAGTACGTGTTCCACCGGCTATTTATTAAATTCAATCTGATCAATGGGATAAAGGTCATCTACTTGGACTTCATATGAGGACTTTTGTAATCTGTTGGTGTTTTAGGATGCTTGACTTTAGGTTGCGGGGAATGTCATACGCATTTTCACGATCTTATAGTCAAAAGCGAGAAAGTGATTTTCTTTGGTCAACTGGTGTTGTTTTATCTTTCCAAATTGTTTATATCGGTCTTCAATGCTTCATTTTTCATATTTATTTCTCTGTATTTTTGCATGATATCTATCTCCTTCTCTATACTAGTTTCTTTTAGGAGAGAACATATCAACTTCTTGTGTTGCTTTTGAATAAGCTAAGTGTGTGAAGTGGAATGTTGTTGTTCTTCTTTAATCACTATAGGAGGTGCATTGTCTTTTATTTTTGTGTTGTATCAATCATTTCTATGGTTTCTACTTCTTCATTGACGGATTTAACTTAGGTTTCTTCTGTACATCAATTTAAATTTAGTTTAGTAGTTGTATCTACAATGTATGATCCTTCCTCTCTGTTTCTCTTTGAACTCTTGTCTTCTTGGTGGAGTTTTGCAAAGTTTGACTAGTATCACCTTGTTTCTCTACCTGTATAAAGGTGTTCTCCATTTGTTCGGATTGATTGGATAATTTTTTTATGTACGCCTTCTTTTCATGTACATATGGAGTGAGCTTGAATTTAACTCTAGGTTACTTATCCTCCAAGAGGATCATAATACCACAAAAGCTGTGGTGAACTTGAATTCGTGCAAATATTTTTCAACCTACGGACTGCATCTCTATTGTTATAGATAAAGGGCCAACCCAATTTTCAATTTTAAGCACATGTGTATTCTTCTTTGCTACCAAAGAAATTAATTACATACGAATTAAGAATCCTCCTTATGTACTCAAGGAAAATAACCTCATAGGAGGGCACTTGGGCATTTTATATAGAACAAGACTTGATCCATATACTCTTATCTCGGTATGGTTTTGGTACAAGTACCGATCACACATCTTATTATGCTGCGACAAGCTGTGGGGACCTTCTTCCAATCTCCTCATAATTCTAAGCTTATTGTTGCTATTGACAAATTGACCATAGTATGAATGAAGGAATCTATAATCTGTATATAAGTGGGCTTGTGATGAATCTTTACTAATAAGAGAATCAAGGAAATATGACTAGCTGTGGGTTCCTTCAACATCAGAGATTTTGAAGGTTTATAGCAAATTTCTCCATCTTGAAGGGTATAAAAACATATGGAATAAGAATGAGAATACTTGAAAACACATTCGAGAAGGCATTTTGACCAATTGTTCATGAATATTGTTAGCAAGGTATTGGGAGAAATTTAAAATGGTAGCGGGAGGTTGACCCGGTGTGAATGTAGATAAAAAACCTAATCTTTATAACTTCGACGCAGTCATGTGTGAAATATATAAAGGATAAAATACAACATAGAGATGATATGTCTTGTCCTTTCGGAGAAAATTTTGTAGATGGGTAAGGAGGATTTATCTTGGGAATTTCTACAGAAGAAGAAGGCATGAAAGTTTGCCAATAACTAGAACCTCTTGGGGAAGTCTAGATTTAGGTATAATTGTGTGAGAGCTTCAATGGACAAAGACTACATCTGGTCTAGATTGGATTTGGAGCATTTTATTGATTGACTCGTGATATTAATTAAACAAATTTCTTTTTCATAGTTTATTATGGCTCTCTTTGATAAGGAAATAGCAAGATTGACATAGTCTAACCACTTCTAGGCATTGGAAAGTACGCTGGGACAACATATTTTGGTAAATTAGACTCCCAAATAAAAAATTCATCGACCTAATATATGGATTTTTCATGGCTCCAATAGTGGAGCTCAAGAAAGGTTAAATTACGTAGTTGTGTCATTAATATTAAAATCTTTATCATCCAAGAGATATGTTCTACATCTACAACAAAGGGGTTGTATAGGATTGACACTTAGTACTTCTTTAGAAGCCATTGTTATGTTTGATTTATCAATTTATTACTCTTTGATTTAGAAAAACTTATTTAGGTCTACGATAGCACCTGAGAAAAGTTATAATAGTTTTCAAATTGTTTAAGCTAATTGGTAAATTTATTGCTCTCTTTAATCAAAAACGAGTCTTATTTTTTGGATTCCTATGAAAATAGGTCCGAGTTTACGAGAAAAAGTGATTTGGGAAGTTTCGGGGATTTCTTCGGGTCTCTAAAGGTTTAGACTAATCAAATTGTATTCTCTTGTGATTAAAAGCAGTTAATTTAGGACCTGTTTCTGTAAAAGAATGTAGGGTATGCGAGAAAAGGATTTTGTAAGGCAAGAGGGCTTTCTTGGTCTCCTAATACTCCTAATTTTGATTCAATTATTGATTACTTTCTTTTTTTATCAAGAACAGGCCTTTTCTTTGAAGAATACCTGGGAAAAAAGAAGATTTTCTTTGTAGAAGGGTTCTAGGGTTGCATAAGGCTTCTTTGAGGCTTCATAGATATTTATGGTGCTTCTTCCTATTTCTGTAGTGTCTTTTGGCAGAAAATGGTTGAATTTTGGTTGAATTGAGCTTAAAATGAGGTCGGCAGCGTGGTATTTGGCTTAGAAAATGGTCGGCAATGCTCTTATGTGGAAAACTATAAATGAAATGGTAAAAAAGGCTAACAAAGGGACACATATATTCATTTTAAACCAATATTTTTTTGCATTAATGTGCGGTGATTTCAAATGAGCAAGTGCTTTGACAATGGTTATAGGAAACCGCGGAGGAGTTTTCGCATTGGCAAAAGTGGTCGGGTGGTATAGTTATGGTTGATGTGATCAAATAAAATGGTGCCACGTAGCAGGGAGGAAATACCCACAAACCACATATTTCGCATGGTTGGGGTGTAGTTAAAATTCGGGCAAAGGAATGAGCGATAGGTGGTAATGGCTGTCGGATCTAATCGATGAAGATCTGATGGCTGGGAGGATGCGACGAAGTATTGGGGTTTTAAAAGGTGCGGGGCCTGGTACTTTAAGTTGTGTGGTGGGGTTATATTGTATATAGTCAGGATTATAGCCAATGGGGTTAAGGGAAGTGTAAATTTATCATAGGCGGGGATAATACATAGTGGGGTCAAAAAATATATAACATGTGGTGAATTAAACCATAAGTTATATTAAAAATAATGGGTTGGGACTTATATAATAAGGATTTAATATATATAGGATAAAAGGTATAATGGGATTTAATACATTATGTTAATATGTTAATAATGAAATTTAATTGCGGGATGTTAAATACACTAAGTATAGTGTTAAAAATGATATCGAGGATTGACCTTTTCATAGTGGGTCCCGACATAAAGATTTAATCATTTAAACTTAGGACAAAAGTATTTTTATGGGTTTTTGGTGTATTTTTGAATAAAGGGGAATTAGTAAAAGTATTTTTTACTTTTCCAAGGATAAATGTGCATTTTAACTTAGGAAAAGGGACTTTTTTGCAAAGAGGAAAAGAGTGAAATAAAGGGAAAGAGTAAAAATGAAGGGGATGGGTTATTTTTACAAGGGAATGATTTTAAAAGGAAGTTAGTAAATAAATGACCAATTTTTCTGTTATCATTGCCTTGTGAAAACTACTTCTACCTACCCATTTGCTACCCTAACATTTTTTCTTCATTTACATGGGTGCATTTGAGCTTGCAAACCCTTATTCATTTTTCTTTTAAACAAAAAATTAACTAATTCTATCCTTATTTCTTCCAAGGGCTCAAATTAAACTGTTGAGCTCCTTATTATTCTCTACCTAACAATTGATCTACCGAGATTAAATTGTTTGGCTAGATCTTTATTCTCTATCTAACAACATGAAATTTAAAGCATGAAAGGTCAATATTAAGCTATTTAACCTTCATGGATTGTTGCATTTTAACAAGATGCAGACAATATTTATTTTGCAGTAAAATTAAATAGTAGTGATATTTTAATTTGCATCAATTTCATGTTTTATTTTATCTCTTTTTTGTTTGTGGTTCATTTTCATATTATTTTTAATCTTTTTTCTTTCAAGTCCTTTGATTTTTCTTTCAGGACTTTTACCCTCTTTACATTTTTTTTTTCTAATATGGTAAAATAATTTTGCAGAAAGAAAATTATGTACATATTACAAGACTAATCAGAGTAAATTAAAAATTATGAATCCTATTATTATAGGACCTTAACAGTGGCTCGACATGGGGATGGAATTTCCTGTTGAAATGTCAAGAACTTTGAGACTAGTAGCCTTTGAATTTTCACTGTGATGGCCTTGAAAATGTTATCTGAGCTCTGCATTATTCATACTTATGATATGTTGTGTTTGAATCTTAGGGCCTTCTCTCCGGGCTTCAACTTTGCTATAAAAACATCCAATCCAATCTAAAATATTCAATGTTATGTACAATGAGAAAAGTAAACAAAGTGAAATACTATTCTTTTGGGGAATAGTAATGCTTCAGCATTATACCATTGATAGGTCCACCTGACAGATTTGTTCCATCCAAGTCCTTCAAAAAGAATGCATTGTTACCTCTGTAACCATAAATGACATGAGGACCTTTCCATAAGAAATCAAATTTCCCATGTTTACCTTTCTCTTCTCTCCTAGAATCCCACTTAAGAACTTTGTCACCTATATAAAAATCATCTTCCTCAGTCTTCTTGTCAAATATATTTTTAATCTTTTCTTGAAAAACTTGAGACTTGAGACAGACATATTCCTTGGTTTGCTGCAACTGTATGGTTTGATTTATCCTTCTTTGTATATCATTGGTTTCTACCTGCATTTCTTGTATTATTTTCATTACTAGTACACCTAAAGAAGATGGAAAAACAACATCCGTCCCATAAACCCATTGATAAGGGGATGTACCAATGGACTTCTTTGTGGTCAGTCTATCTACCCATACGAAATTCAATAACCTTTTATTCCAGGTTTTCGTATTGTCTTCTAGTATTTTCTTGATGATATTTACAAGGCTTTTATTAGAGGATTCAGCAAGACCATTACCTTGAGGGTAATAAGAAGTGGAATGGCCAAGGGTAATGTGGTATTTATTACAGAAGTCAATCATCTTTTTGGACTTGAAAGCAATTTCATTATCAATAATGAGCTTTTGGGGGCATCCAAATCTACATAGTATATTATTTTCTAAGAATGAAATTATGATAGTATTAGTGGCTTGCCTAGAAGGTATGGTTTCTATCCACTTAGTGAAATAGTCTGTGGCTGTAAAAATCCATTTGTGTTGGGCTGATGAGGGAGGGTGGATTTCACCAATGAATTTAAGACCCCATTTCTGAAATGACATTTCTGTGGAGATGGGTTTAAGGGGTAAAGGTAGTAGCTTTTTCTTCCCTTCAAATATTTGGCATTTGTGACAGGAGGTCACATACTTTTTCACATCTGCAAATAGTGTAGGCCAGTAAAAACCATCTATCAAGATTTTATCTACAGTTGTCTTCCAGTAAAGGTGTCCTCCACACTCACCTGCATGAAACTCTTCCATAACTTTATCAGCTTCATATTTAAGAAAACAATTCAATAAAATGCCACCATGATCTTCCCAAAATAGTGCATTGTCTATGATACAAAATTTCATTGCCTTTAACTTTAAAAATCTAGCTTTAGTTCTTGATAATTCAGGAGGAGATTGTAAATTTAGTAATACAAATATGATATCTGCATACCATGGTGAGTCTTAAAATGCTTCACTGATATGTCAAGTCGCTATCTCTTCTTGATCATCTAATTAGGTAATAAAATTTATATCTAAAGCATAAGAATTTGATTCAACCATGAGTTTGGCTAAACCTTGACCTTTAATGACTTTGGTGGGCTTAATTTCTTTGTCATATTCCAAAATGGTGGCAATCCATTTGCCTCTTTTACCATCAGGCCCACTTTGAGTTAGAATGTCCTTCACAATTGAATTTGGAACATAAGAAATGATATGTGAATACAAGATGTACACTCTAAAGTCTTTAATAGCCTTCACTAAAGCTAGTGCATGCTTTTCCATTATGTTATACTTTAAAGTGGCATCTCTAAGCGATTTGTTCAAAAAATAAATGGGCTTCTCATAGCGGTGATCATTCTTCTTCAGTAAGACTGCAGAAATAGTATGTTCTGAAGCAAAAGAAAAAATAATGAAATATTTTTTGAAATCAGGACTTATTAGGACTGGTGTTCTTGTCAAGGCTAGTTTGATTGATTCAAATGGTTGTTTTGCTTCCACAATCCATTTAAGTACTGAGTCTTTTTTCAACATGTTATTGAGTTCTCTAATTAATTTTGCTAAGTTTGAAATGAAACTTCTGATAAAATTAATTTTACCTAAGAAAGCTTGCAATTCTTTAATATTCCTACAATGACTTATGTTTAGAATGGCCTCTATTCTAGTAGGGTCAATCCTAATTCCGTCTTTAGATATGATATGACCTAAAAATTTACCTTCTTCAAGTCCAAATAGAATCTTTTTAGGATTTAAAGAAATGTTAAATTTTTGAATTTGATAAACTCTTGTCTTAGGTGATCTAGATGTTCATTATCAGCTTTTGAAAATTCAATTATATCATCTAGATAGATCACTAGAAAATCATGATTTTCTTTAGAAAAAGCTATATCCATAGCTCTCTGAAAAGTAGCTCTTGCATTTATTAATCCAAAGGAATTTTCACATACATGAAAGTACCCCAAGGAGTAGTAAATGAAGTCTTTGGTTGGTCTTCTGGCTGAACTAAAATCTAGTTATATCCATAGAATCCATCAAGCAATGAAATCCTGGAAGAACCAACCACCCTCTGTAAAATGTAATCCATCTTGGGGAGAGGGTAGTTATATTTTAAGGACACTTTATTTAAATTCTGGAAATCAACACACAGTCTGATCTCCCCTATCTTCTTCCTAGTGGGAACTAGGTTTGAAACCCAATCAGAATATCTAATAGGTGAAATTATCTGGACTTCATACATACTCTTAACCTCTTTTTCAATTAAAGACATTAAAACTGGATTTATTCTTCTAAGCTTCTGTTTGAAAGGTTTTTAATCTTATTTTATAGGTATTTTTTGTTGTATTATGCTAGTGTTATAAGATTCTAAGTCCACAACACTCCATGCAAATACATCTTGAAATTCCTTAAACAGAGCTATGTATTTCAATTTTTATTCTTGAGGTAAGGCTTTTGAAAGTTTGATTAGTTTAGGCCTTTGTTTTGTTCCTATATTGCATTCTTCTATATCAGATCTTAACGGTTCCATCTTTGGTTTTCTTGCAACATCATTTGAATAAAAAATATCTTCTAAAGGGGCTAATCCCTTAGGTAGAAATTTATTCTTAAGGTTTAAAATGTCAGAATCATCATCTGTTAATTCTTCAATCTCTACCTTTTCTAAACTGTCTATTTCTACTTGAGTGAATTTAGTGGGTTTAGTGAAATCTAAGTTATATACATTTATCTTGCTGTCTATTTTATCATCTGCTTTACAGTGTGTGTCTATGTTACAATTCTTCATTTCTCCCTCAGTATTCATGAAATGATAAATCTGTTCATCCTGTGAGAATATCTACCAATATTTTAAATTTTCTGGTATTCTAGACTTGTGTTTAATTTATGTTGTATATTGATGATTTGGTTGAAAAGGAAAATTACATGTACTAGAAAAAGTTGCTAAATTGTGTTCCTGTATGTTTTGTTTTCTAGGAATTACAACAAAGTCAAACTCAAGCAATTCTTTCATTAGATCTAAAATTGTTTCTCTATATTGGCTTAATCTAGGATTATACATAGAATATTCTCCTCTAATCAGTTTTACAATTAAATCAGAGTCTCCCATGATGGAAACTATTTTGACTCCTGAATTTCTAACAATCTGCAATCCCAAAATCAAAGCTTCATATTCATCCATGTTGTTTGTACATTTGAAACTTAATCTAAAAGCATGACCTTCTACATGATTGTTTTCCATGTTTTGTATCCAAACTCCTGCTCCTACTACTAATTTTTTCACTGATCCATCAAAATATAAATGCCACATTGATTCATGAAATATGTTTTCACTGTCTGGGTATTTCTCTTTCTATTTTAATTGAGTGTTTTTCTCTATGCTAGTTTCAGAATTACATAAAATGAAGGAGTCCATATTAGTAGGTGTAGAATAAATAGGATAGTTTCGAGGTCTTTCTACACTGCTAACCATGTACTTCATTAATGTCTCTCTGTAAATTTTCTTGGGTTGGTCAAAAACTCATATTGTTGCATAAGGCATGTCTAGTTGTAGATATCCCTGTAGTTTAGCTCCCCATGAGCGAGATAACAACATTCCATACTTATGAGGGATGTCAACTATTACAATATCCATGACTATGCTTTTTCTTGGGTATTGAACTAAAGTAACACGTAAATATTTGATTAATCCTAGACATTTTAGTTTACTGGAATCAAATGAGAATAGATCTTTATAAGGTCTACTGATGTCTAAATTCAAGGTTTCCATTATTTCTTTTGGCATTAAATTATGTGAGGCACCTGAATCTAGCGTTGCATTATGTAAATTCTGATCATGAACAGTCAAGCTAATGTAGAAGGAGGAACTCCTCCCTCTTAGTGTTTTCCATTAACTTTAGGACCAAAGATTAGTTATGGTTGATCATCACTTAAATTTACAAAGTCTTCTCCATCATTCATACTTAAAGTCTCAGTGATATGCGATTTGTATCGATCGTGTTTAACCAATTCTGTTAAAGGAATTGGTATCTTCAGTTTGGAAATTTCAGCTTGGATGTTGAATGGTGCTTGTGATTTTCCTAACTAAATTAATTATTATTTTGTAGCTGCAGTTTGGGTATGCTTATCTTCTTTTTCTACAGTTGGTTTTTCATTTTCTGTTTGTATTTCCACTTTTTTACCACTTTTAATTTTCTTTTCAAGGAAAGTTTAAGATGCAGTGGAAGTTTTGGTAGGTTTTGAGGTTTCAACAACTATTTTGGCAGTAGTTGTTTTAGGATCTACTGATTTTGGATCAACAACAGATGTTTTTGGATCTAAAATTGTTGTTTTAGCAGAAGTTTTTGTCTTAGCAGCAACAGATTTTTGAGGATCAGCTGAAGTTTGAATATCAATATCTTTAATGTCAACAATTTTAGGACTGGGTGTAATTTTGGGACTTGAAATTTTCTAACTAGTATTTGAATTATTTTGAGTTGAACTAGAGTTTTTCTAGGTTTCTATAGGAAGAATTTGCAAAAATTTAGTTGTAGGAGCCTCTATTGTTTTCTTTGTTTGAGTTTGGGCAGTTTTCTTAGTAGGGGCTTCTATATTTTTCTTTCTCCTAAGGTTATATTGCTTATAAAATTCATTAATTGAAAACTCATAACCTTGATTGTAATCAAAAGACTTGCCATAATCTAATTGTAGCTATTGTAATTCATATAACTCTTGTTCTTCTTGTGTAAGAAAAATGGTGTTATCATCATTAATGCATGTTAGATTGATCTGGGTGTCTTCATCATTTTCATTTTGGTGAGGACTTTCAACATAGTTCTCTTGGAAAGGTGGTCTCATTGTTTGATCAGGTGTTGATTCTCTAGATTTACCAATGTTGGTGTTTTTCCTAAAATTGATATTTCTAATTTGAGGTCCTTATTGTTGGTTATCCCATTGTGGCTTCCTTTCCATGTTATCTAACCTATCCATCATTATTTCTAATGTTTTTTCTAAGTTATCTATTTTCAAATCCGAGGTTTATGTTTCCTCTTTTATTGTCACTCTTATTTCATTTCTTAATCTAGATTTCTTGTCTAACATGTTTGCCTCTACACTTGCAGCATTACTTTGCATCTGCTCTAAGGTTTCTGGGTTTCTCTCTCTTAGTTGGTAAGCCATATATGTATCAAATCCATCAGGGAATTTGATAAGGACAGAGTCTGGAGGAGGTTTAAGATTAGCATGGATTGCATTGTAAATACTGTTATATATTTTACAGCAGTCTTGAACTGTTTCATTTGGTACTCTTTTTATGTTTTCAAATTCAGACAAAATTTGTAATGGATTCTTCTTTTTTCCCATCTATTAAGGAACATTATGGAAAGAAGCTAAATCTGAAATACTACCAACAAGCAAACCTTTAAACCACTTCTTAACATCACGAGCTAAAGTTTGAGCAAAAAGTCTCATTTGAACATCAGAATCATCTAATTCATGCAATTCAAAGTAGTCTGTCATTTTATTAACATGTTGCTGTGCAGTATAGTGAGTTGTTCCATCAAATTGAGGGATTTTGATTTGATAATCTTGGGGAATGGAATTTAGAGGGGCTTGAAGAACCAATGGGGTATATCTGGCAGCCGTGGTTCTAATTCTAGCTTGGCTAGGAGGTAAGTTTGAAGTACTTGGTGATGAAGTTGAAATACTTGCAAATGAGCTAGAAGTACTTGTTGATGAGGTAGGAATACTTGAAGATGTAGTTGGGATGCTAGAAGATGTGCTGGGAAGTGTGGTTTAAGTACTTGAAAATGCAACAACAGTGCTAAAGGATGAACTTGTAGTACTTTGGGATGGAAATAAAATTCTAGGTTGAAGTGGAAGCTTCGGAAAGAAGGATTCTATGAACTGAAGTGTGGTGGAAATAAAAAATGCAATGGTAGTAAATAAGGATGAACCTACAGATTCTAAATGACTGGTAGAAGTCTTAGGGGTATAGGCTGATAAATAAATCATTTCAACTGAATGTTGTAAATAAGCTTCATCAATTTCCTTAATCAAAGTTGCATTTATAGCATCAAGTTTATCATAAAATTCTAAGACTTTTTCATCTGAATCTAGTGAAGCAGTTTCCTTCTTACTTTCAATGAATGAAATGAAATCAGGATCTATTACACTATTATGTTTGTCACTTTTTGGTTTAGTTCTAAACAATTTTTTTTCAAAAGCTAGATCAAATTCAATGTCTTGTAAACTTGATAATTTATTTGGAAGAGAATTTTCTTTGATCAAGGAATTATTATTACCTAAACTTTCTACTTTTTTGTTTTTCTTTACAATTATGTTAGTATTATCTACTATGAAAATAGGTTCTGGATCTAGATTGGACTTGGTATAGCAAAATCTTCTGGAAGCCAGAATTATAGTTTTTTATGGAAAATCTACTAATAACTCTTCAAAAAAATCTTAAGGTGAAAATATAAGTAAAAATATTTCCTTGAGATCTATTTTAAAATTAAGGATTGGTTAGTTCCCCAGTATGGTCGCCAATATGTTATCACTCCAATAATTCTCAAGAGTTGTTTTTATTTTTGTTTTTTAAAGAATATTAGATTTAACCATAGACCTACTTTTAAGCCTTAGGATCAAGCCTTTCTAATGACCAGAGAGGGCTCTCTCTATATGATTTAACTTTGATGATTGTATTTGATTTTAGGCTAGTTATGTAGGATTATTTGGGGTTTTGACTTGGATTTGGTTTGGTGGTGAAATTACTTACTCAAATGGATAGATGTAGGTCCACATGTTACGTTTGGGCTAATGAAGTAATGTGCCAGTAGTCAAATCGTCAAGGTCTAAACGAATGTTTACCGGAAAGATAGCTAAGTTGCCAGGATCTTAAAGGATGATGGTGGAAATGGTTTGATTGGGGTAAGAGAGAAATTAAGGGTTCTCAAGTACGGATAATGACCCTGAATACACGGTTGATAAAATAAGGGAACAGTGTAATTCCTTTATACGGGATATGAAGAAAAAAACATAAATGAGTAAATAAGTCAAAACAGTGCTTTAACATATTCTAAGAAAATCTTTTAATCCCGATTTATCTGACTTAGATTTAAGAAAATATGAGCGTGTGAAACACATAAAGAAATTAAACCGAAAGAACAAGTAAAAATACTTCACTAAAGTGGCCCAACACATGAATCCTGTAATATGATGCTTTATTGCTTTAATCAAGTCTGCCGACTTGAAATTGGTACAATCACCTTTTGGTTCAGAATAGTACAACTATAGAAATATTCAGAAATTCATCCACACTCAATACTTCTAAATGAGAAGTATTTTATACAAAAAATATTTAAAAAATATCCTAAAACAAACTTAGAAATTATTCATGAAAAAAAAATCGTCATGCCAAAAGATAGTGACAGTTTTCTAACTAATGCTAGATGTCCATGTTTTTATTGAAATTACTCTTTACTTCTTGTAGTGTCCCTTATTAGTGAGATAGCTTTGATGATACTTAGAGATGGTGATTTTGATATAATATTATGTATGAAAGACTTATGTACATGCTTATATGCTATGACCTGGTCACTTGGTTGTTGTGTGCTTATGATAATATCTATGGTTGCGTGCACAAGAATTGATTTTGGTTAAGAGAATATTAGCGATGTTTTCTCTTTTGGTATCCTATTTTGGACATAGGTGTATGACGTGAATGGTGATTCAGAATTGAGACACGGATCCATGGACGATCATGGTTATGTGGAACATATGGTTAATTATGAATTATGGATGATACATGAATTGTATGATTATATGTGTGTAGTCTCGTACTAAGCATGATGTGGCAGGGGACTTGGTCATTGCCAACAAGGATGCTCAAGTTATAAATGACTGTGGAAGTCATTTCTCCAAAACCAAAATGACTATGGAAGTCATGCACAATATTTGGTAAAATTTGAATAAGTTAATTATGAAATTCATTTGATTTATTTGATCAATGAGATTGTGATGTGTGCAGGTCTTGGAAGAAGACCTTACCAACGAACCATCAAATGGGTATGAGCTCACAATCAGTACCTTAAGGTGAAACGCGGAGTTTCAAAGCAGAATAGATGAGAAGCCATGGAAATTAGGGCGCGGAGTCCTAAATCCATGAAATATAAAGATGTGGAGTCTTGGATATATGATAAAAGGATTAGGACGCGGAGTCCTAAATCCATGAAATATAAAGACGTGGAGTCTTGAATATATAAGGAAATGTTTGGGGCGCGGAGTCCTGAATATTTAAAAATATCAAGGTGTGGAATCTTGGATCTTTAGAGTAGATCAGGGCGCGGAGTCCTCAATCTACTAAGGCATGAATATGCATACAATAGGGGTGCGGAATCCCTATTATCCGGAAGAAAAATACCACTCATGGGTAACTCGTAGATGAATTTCCTTAATAATCTAATTCCTAACAATTTTGGAGTGACTTTCTAAAAATAGAAAGTCATGTCTACCATTTCAAGTATGACTTTCCAAAAATAGTAAATCACCTCCAATCAATGGGTAAACAAGTATACTTGAAGGAAAATCACTTAACTTATGATTAATAAATTGTAATAGTTCAATATCGACTTAATCCTCAATATTATTAATATTATTAATATTATTATTATCTTTTATGAGACTATGATATTATTATTAAAAGGAAATTATATCTCCTCAATCACTTCACACCTCTCTCCTTCATGACTCTTATGGCTCTATGTAACTCTCTCTATTTTAAATATTACATTACACTCTCTTTTATGCACTCATCAAGGAATGGCATATTCCTCTTACACTCATTAAATATATGTCATAAAATACTCTTACACTCATTAAATATGTGTCATAAAATATTCCTCTTACACTCACTTTAATGCATATGTTACACTCTCCTTAAATAAGGCATGCATACCTCTCCTTAATGGCATAAGTTACACTCCTCTAAAGGGAATGCAATGCATACATATTAATCCTCCTTTATGACATGAATTTGTTGCTCCTCCTATATATGAGTCTCATGTATTCTCATTTGGGGGGAGAGGGGGTAATGCCAAGAGTGGAAGAGACTTGAGGAATATTGTGAAAGGGAGAGATATGGAGAGTATCCAATTACTTCCAAAAAAAATCTGAATTTCTTACTAATCTACTAAGTATCTATTGAGGTTGAACATGAGTGGTATTTAGAGGAAGTGAAAACTATCTTCCTTAGTTTTCCTTGCATCTCTCTCTCTATTGTTGTATTTTGGTACTGTTTGTGAGCTTTTACAGCTCGGGGGTTCCAGGGGGAGGAGTTCTCCCTGGATATGGTTGGGTGGAAAACCGGATGGTTCAAATGAGTTGGTTAAGGGATCGAAGGTGGATCATATTCTCAACGATTGGAGCTGAATATCTCTTTAGGTATAATTTCCATTGTCCTAAAATTATAGTATAGCTTTAGCATAAAATAAAATGTAGACATTTAAATTGTTGTAAGCATCTAACTTTGGTTTAGGCTTATGTTATCTATAATGTTATTGATTAGTTAAAAATGAAGACTAGATTAATCTATATGTATGGATGTTTAGATCTCAATATTGAAGTTATTATTGTTGTAGTTTATGTTACTAATCTTGGTATTGTAGCATTTGAGAAAGGAAAGCCAAATATTGTTGAAGGTAATTGCAACAAATAAATTCCAGAGGACGTGGGTAAGTATTTCATGGTTTATGGTTTTGTTTCAAGTAATTAGATGCATGTTTTAGAAATGGTTTTAGGATAGTTTGCAAAGTGTTTGACAAACTCCTTGAATGAGTAATGTTATTTATGCATGATTAAGTGCTAACTTGCAACTTACATCAAAAGTAAGAAAATGGACATGTACCCAAAACATACCTGGAGGAATTACAAAATCAACCCTTGAAAGAAAATGCAAAAATAATGGCAACTAAAATATGGTTTGGAAGATCAAATTCTTGAGGTAAGTTGGAGATAAATTTTAGTTATGGCTTATGTTTCATATTCTTATCAATAATTCAATGTTTTGTTATTCAAGTTGTTGTAATAGTACTATCAGAATTTTGACAGAAAGCCTTAATGGTTGTAGCATTCAGGGCTTCCATGTGTTTGTTAAATTGTAGCAATTGGTGCAAAAAGCTTGTCAATCATGTCAAATGAATTAGCTTGTGGGTGGTAAAATGTTTCAAGAACTCATATGGTGGATTTAGAAATGTGTGATGTGATTTCAATGAGAATATCTTAGTAGCAGAACTATGGGTTGTTTTTCCTCATGTAGAGTTGTAGTTGTAAGTTTTCATTCCATATGTTTGACAAAAGTCATAAATGAAACATTAAGGCTATAATATTTTGTTGTTTTCAAGAATCGCATTCCTGGGCGTTTTTAATTTGATTCAGCCCAATATCAGGGGGTATCCGTGCCTAATGGCCATGTAACCCCTGCTTTCATTCCAAAAAAATACTTTTCAGAACCCAGATCGGAAATCTGGGCGATTTTGCAGATTGCTGCTGTGAGTTTTGTGTGCCTGTTGTTGAGTCTTTGATGAAAAATTAAGATTATTTAGTCCCTGTTTTAAGATGCCAACATTTAAAGTTTCAATTTCTGAATTTTATGAGATAAATATGTTGAAGAATAATATTAAATTCATTATTGCCAAGTGTTTGACAAAATGCCCCAATGACTTTTAATTGCATGCTTGCAAAGTGTTTGTCAAAAGTCTTGAATGGTTGTAGCTTTTGTGCATATAAATTGTTAGTGTAAAATTCTTAGTTACTGTTGTTTTAATGTTACTATAAATTATAAATAAACTATTTAATGGGTGTAGCTTCCTATGTCTGCAAGTTTTTGGTATGAATGTGAAAATGAATTTAATAATTTGCTGAAGTGTGAATAAGAAAGTTGTTTCTTGTATTATCTAAAGCTTTCAAAAAAAAAGGGGCTTGTTGTTGGAAACAATTTTACAGTGACTAATTCTTTAGGATTTTGTGGGAATGAGTATTAGTGATTATGTGACATCTACTTCTCTATCTTACTGATAGTGGGTAAGGCTGAACCTTACATATGGTATCAGAGCCAGTTACAACGCTAGGGCCTAATGGGCTAACATGCTTACTTGTAGGTTGATGATGTATGAATGTTGATTTTGTATGCATGTTGAGTTGTTGTATATCTTGACTTGGAAGCATATTGGTTGCATAGAGGATATTATTATCATTATGTCATTTAGTGACTCATGAAATAAAATTAAAAAAAAAAATCCCTTATATTCCTTTATATTTTTGTTAAGACACATTATTAACAATATGTTAAAATGCTTAAAGACATGTTGGGAAAGGACGTGCTTGAGAAAGTTGGGGTTAAAACCAAGTATGTGAATGACTTGATTTTCAATCAATGAGTGAGATAGGTGGAGTGAATGCATGGTTTCATATATTTTTAGTGCATAATTTTCAATGTGATATGGGCTTAGTAGCCATCTTTAATAGCTGAAATCGTATCTACCAAGAAGAATATTGGCTTAATCTGGACTATAGTGTGATGAACTTGGTGTGTATGCTTTGTGAATGAGTAACAAGTGTAAGGCTGAGATTCCATTAACGTGATGATTGAGTTCATCATGATAATTTTGAATCTTTTCATACCTACACTAAAGGAAACTTAACTAAAAGCTACCTTGAAAGATGTCACTTTTAACTATGAATGTAAATTCAAGAGTAATGTATGTGTATTAATTAGATGTGTTAAAATATGATTTGGGAATACATTCTTAACGAGTAAGAATAAAATTTCTCTGATTTCTTTGACATGATTTTGTGTATTTTGGGTTGACATTAGGCATCAAATAACTTTAAATTACTCAAATACTAGGTTGAGGTATGACCTTCCTAATAAACAGGAGGCTTAAATGATTGGAGCATGATAGGTTGTGGAAGCCATTTTAAGGAACACTTGAATGTTATGTTTTCCTTAAGCTAATGTGTGGGTGTGGAATCCATACTAGCATATATCTATGAGAAAATGTATGGGTGTGGAATCCATACTAACATATATCTATGATCTAATGTATGGGTATGGAAACTATACTAGCATATATCTATGAGAAAATGTATGGGTGTGGAATCCATACTAGTATATATCTATGAGATAAGTAATGAGGTAAGGTATGGGTGTGGAATCCAAAGTAAAATATATCTATGAGCTAAGTAATTCTTCTAGTTAGAATATTTTGATGGAATATGATATTCATGATTAAGGAATGATTATGTGTAATTAAAGTTAAATGGATAGAGATTTGTAACACAAATTTGCTTGAGCTTTAAATCCATTATTTTATTTTTATTACAAATGAAGATACTAAGATTGGTATACTAAACACCATTAGGTGGTTTAGAATGTTTGGAATAATTGATTTTGATATATGGAAGTGTGAACTAGATATCTATCCTCTAGTATTGTAATCCTTTTGTATGTGTTGAATTTAGGTAGAATTAAAATGACTTTCAAATTCTTGAAATGTAGAAAAATATTATTGTGATAAGTTGATGAAATAACTTTTCTATTGGCTTAAGACAAATTAAGTCTAGGAAAGCCATAATAGTCTCTTTAATGATTTTATCAGTTGAATATTGGTTGCATTCTATTTAACCAAATTAATTAGAGAAATTATGAGGATTGAACTCATGTATTTCTCTAAACTATTGTTAGTTAGGCGATCACGTCAAAATTCAAATTATTTATAAATTGTGAAGGGAATAGCATGTTTAGAAGGTAAATGTTTTATGTGGTGAGAACTTGTTTTATTTGAAATTAAAGAAAGAAAAAAAAAGCACGTGATTAATGAAAAGCCTAGTTGAGTTCTTGTTTTACAAGAATATGTGCTTGTGTTATTTTTTGAGGGAGAAATTGAAGGAGAGTGAGATCACATTTTGATGAATTGGAATTCTTGCATGATTTAGAAGCCTAAGATGAGTGTATTGTATGTGGAATGGAAGAGATTGTTGGATTTAGGAATTTTTTTGTTGGGATGTATAGTTGTTTGAGTATTTATTAGTCCTACAAAATGTTGTAATAATTTGAGAGGGTGGTAATTATCCTTAAGAAAAAAAAAAGGGTCTAACTTTAGGCTAGAAATTCCCTTGTGATAGTCTAAATCTTATGTAAATTTAACAAGATTCATCACATTTTGAGAAATGTACGGTTTTCATAGCTTGTTGTTGTGTATGTATTAATAGTAAGGAATAAGATATGAAATCAAATGATTTGATTAATTACTGAATATAAATCATGATTGATTTCATAGTTGGAAAACAAATTGACATAAAGTTATCAAGGTTACCATATTTTCATAATTGTGAGAGTTGTTATTGATTACAAGCCACTTTCAAAAATATATCATTAATCTACTTTCAGAATGAAGATCTTCTAACTAAGTCATTTCATAATTGATTCTCAAGTTAGAGAAGTGAATAATAATGAAGATTATGCAAACTAAAGGAATGATCTATAATACATAAGTGGGTCAATGAGGACTGTATTTAACCTTAGGTTGTTAGTTAAAAAAAAAACAAAAACAAAAATGGTGCCTTGAACCTCAAATTGTATTTTTTTTTCCTAAAGAGTAAACGTTTAGTAAAAACTAAAGATAGATCCTAAATATTTCGATTGCAAGGATATATTATGGAATGAAAAGAGGAAAAATGGATTGAGAAGACATAAATCAAGTGGGATGTAAGAGTGTGTTTTAGATATAACGTCATGTTTTGTTGCATAAGAGTGGGTTTTATATATAACATCATGTTTTGTTACGTAATTTCACTAACAATTGTATGTGGATTATTTTATGCTTATTGTATGCCAATTTGATTGTGATATGGTATGGACCATCATTGTTGTGTATACAACCAATGTGTGTTCTATTTATAGCTTGGAAAGCTCAACATCCTACAGAACCAAGAAGATGACACATGTAGGATTCATATAGACTATGAGAAAGAAGAACATGTAGAATATCAAATTATTATAGATAAATTAAGTAGATATCATATCAATTACATACAATAGTATTTTTATATGGTATTATAAATTGTATGGCTGGTTTTGATATAGAAATATTTGGTATTTTATATCAACACATGTCTAATATGGCGTGGATATATTTTCTACCTGATTAAGAATGGTATGTTTAGTTTTCATGGAGTTGCTTCCAATTTAGAAAACATTAAACTATGGATTGACATGAAGAAAAAAAAATATATCAAATACATAAGGTTAACAACTTATTGATAGGAGAATCTAAAAGAACTAAGTATCTTATAACTGTAGGAAAAACTTCGGGCCAAGTTTAGCCCAAGAGGGGGAGTATGTAGTGTCCCTTATAGTGAGATAGCTTTGATGATACTTAGAGATGGTGATTTTGATATAATATTATGTATGAAAGACTTATGTACATGCTTATATGCTATGACCTGGTCACTTGGTTGTTGTGTGATTATGATAATATCTATGGTTGCATGCACAAGAATTGATTTTGGTTAAGAGAATATTAGCGATGTTTTCTCTTTTGGTATCCTATTTTGGACATAGGTGTATGACGTGAATGGTGATTCAGAATTGAGACACAAATCCATGGACGATCATGGTTATGTGGAACATATGGTTAATTATGAATTATGGATGATACATGATTTGTATGATTATATGTGCGTAGTCTCGTATTAAGCATGATGTGGCAGGGGACTTGGTCATTGCCAATAGGGATGCTCAATTATAAATGACTGCGGAAGTCATTTCTCCAAAACCAAAATGACTGTGGAAGTCATGCACAATATTTGGTAAAATTTGAATAAGTTAATTATGAAATTCATTTGATTTATTTGATCGATGAGATTGTGATGTGTGCAGGTCTTAGAAGAAGACCTTACCAACAAACCATCAGATGGGTATGAGCTCACAATCAGTACCTTAAGGTGAAACGCGGAGTTTCAAAGAAGAATAGATGAGAAGCCATGGAAATTAGGGCGCAGAGTCCTAAATCCATGAAATATAAAGACGTGGAGTCTTGGATATATGATAAAAGGATTAGGACGTGGAGTCCTAAATCCATGAAATATAAAGACGTGGAGTCTTGAATATATAAGGAAATGTTTGGGGCGCGGAGTCCTGAATATTTAAAAAGATCAAGGTGTGGAATCTTGGATCTTTAGAGTAGATTAGGGCGCGGAGTCCTCAATCTACTAAGGCATGAAGATGCATACAATAGGGGTGTGGAATCCCTATTATCCGGAAGAAAAATACCACTCATGGGCAACTCATAGATGAATTTCCTTAATAATCTCATTTTGGAGTGACTTTCTAAAAATAGAAAGCCATGTCTACCATTTCAAGTATGACTTTCCAAAAATAGTAAATCACCTCCAATCAATGGGTAAACAAGTATACTTGAAGGAAAATCACTTAACTTATGATTAATCAATTGTAATAGTTCAATCTCGACTTAATCCTCAATATTATTAATATTATTAATATTATTATTATCTTTTATGAGACTATGATATTATTATTAAAAGAAAATTATATCTCCTCAATCACTTCACACCTCTCTCCTTCATGACTTTCATGGCTCTATGTAACTCTCTCTATTTTAAATATTACATTACACTCTCTTTTATGCACTCATCAAGAAATGGCATATTCCTCTTACACTCCACATACTCTTACTAATCTACTAAGTATCTATTGAGGTTGAACATGAGTGGTATTTAGAGGAAGTGAAAACTATCTTCCTTAGTTTTCCTTGCATCTCTCTCTCTATTGTTGCATTTTGGTACTGGTTGTGAGTTTTTACAGCTCGGGGGTTCTAGGGGGAGGATTTCTCGCTGGATATGGTTGGGTGGAAACCCTGATGGTTCAAATGAGTTGGTTAAGGGATTGAAGGTGGATCATATTCTCAACGATTGGAGTTGAATATCTCTTCAGGTATAATTTCCATTGTCCTAAAATTATATTATAGCTTTAGCATAAAATAAAAAGTAGACATTTGAATTGTTGTAAGCATCTAATTTTGGTTTAGGCTTATGTTATCTAGAATATTATTGATTAGTTAGAAATTAATACTAGATTAATCTATATGTATGGATGTTTAGATCTCAATATTGGAGTTATTATTGGTGCAGTTTATGGTACTAATCTTGGTATTGTAGCATTTGAGAAAGGAAAGCCAAATATTGTTGAAGGTAATTGCAATAAATAAACTCCAAAGGACTTGGGTAAGTATTTCATGATTTATGGTTTTGTTTCAAGTAATTAGACGCATGTTTTAGAAATGGTTTTAGTATAGTTTGAAAAGTGTTTGACAAAGTTCGTGAATGAGTAATGTTATTTATGCATGAATAAGTGCTAACTTGTAGCTTATATCAGAAGTAAGAAAATGGAAATGTGCCCAAAACATACCTGGAGGAATTACAGAATCAACCCTTAAAAGAAAATGCAAAATAACGGCAACTAAAATATGGTTTGGAAGATCAAATGATTGAGGTAAGTGGGAGATAAATTTCAGTTATGACTTATGTTTCATATTCTTATTAATAATTCAATGTTTTTTTATTCAAGTTGTTGTAATCGTACTATCAGAATTTTGACAAAAAGCCTTAATGGTTGTAGCATTTAGGGCTGCCATGTGTTTGACAAAATGCCTCAATGACTTTTAATTGCGTGCTTGCAAAGTGTTTGTCATAAGGGCTCAATGAGTGTAGGGTGCATGTCTGCAAAGTGTTTGTCAAAAGTCTTGAATGGCTGTAGCTTTTGTGCATATAAATTGTTAGTGTAAAATTATTAGTTATGTTGTTTTTATGTTACTATAAATTATAAATAAACTATTTAATGGGTGTAGCTTCCTATGTCTGCAAGTTTTTGGTATGAATGTGAAAATGAATTTAATAATTTGTTGAAGTGTGACTAAGACAATTGTTTCTTGTATTATCTAAAGCTTTCAAAATAAAAAGGGCCTTTTGTTGGAAACAATTTTACAGTGACTAATTCTTTAGGATTTTGTGCAAATGAGTATTAGTGATTATGTGACATCTACTTCTCTATCTTACTGATGGTGGGTAAGGTGGGACATTACACTTCTTCACTTGTTGATATTTTATTGTTGATTTGTCTCTTGATTGTTGCTCAACGAAGGTTGGGTTGAGTGTCTTTCATGCTGGCAGCTTTATCTCTGTTTTTATTTTTACTTTAACCTTTAAAATGATACACTTTAACCTGATACTCTTTAACCTTTTACATGTTGTTTTACTTTTATTCACTATTCACTTTTTTGTTTCTACTACTCTGTTTTTACTGCAAAATGATTTCATAGTAAATCAGTCATCTTTCCCAAAATTCTGCCTCTGGAAATTTGATTTTCATCATTCTCCTGAATATTTCATCTGCTTCAGTGTATTTTGAGAATGTAGGCTTATTGATAAATATGTGTTTCACCTCATGTTGTAAGTAGAAAAGATTTTCAAAATTTTGTAAAGCACCTTCCCCGTTGGAATTCCTTGTGAGGAAGGAATATTATCCCGATCCTTGGTAGCTTCTCATCCTCTTATCATAATCATCCCCGCTTCATTAGTTTGTTGTGAATAACTAATGTATTTAAAGGCCTTTCCGCCTACGAAATCAAATTTTATCATAAACCTTGTGATGGCAATCTCCATATTCTGGTATTTCTCCTCTAACTATATCATAAAATTATTTTTAGAAGTTACCTTCCTAACTTCTACGATCATTTCTATTCTATCATTAATACCAATTTCTTCTAGCTCTTGCATGTTCTTAGAATTTAGAAATTTGATGATTTCAAGAGCTTCTTCAGGTTTCTTACCAAGTTATTCTTTGATATTCTCGATAGCTTCTTTTTCTAATTTTACTAAGTCTTTCTGCTCATAGATAACCTGGATTGATGGCCAAATATCATTGATTTCTTCAATGATATTGGCCCAAAGCTGTTGTCTGACTTGTGCCATGGGTTCCTTTAATGTTAGATCTTTTTCTAACTTCTTCAATTGCTCATTCAACCTGTCTGCCCTTTGTTCTTCATTCTTGTGCCTTATTTTAGCAAGTTTCTTTTCATCTTCAGGACTTTTAAGCTGTTCATTAAGTATGTTAATCTCATTGGTCTAAATAGACATGTCTTTCATAGATTTTACTAACTTTCTTGCTTCATCTGTATGCTGTGCTACTGTTGTCGAAGACTCTATTGTAGAAGTTGTTGATGAAGTGACTAGAAGTGCTGTAGCCATTGGAACTGTAGGAGATAATGATTCCACCAATGTGGAAGGTACAACTGTGGTGACTATAGGAATAACTGTGATTGGAACTTCTGATTCTCTATCCTTTTTCTCTTGGACCAACTTGTCCATTTCATTCTCCATTTCCTTTATCTAGGCAGTCAACTGTAGAATGAGACTCATCATCTCATATTTCTTATTTGTATCCTGTAGTAATTCCTTTGCTTGAGGGTGTTCTGTAGGAGGCATCTTGAGTTGCTTCTTTAATGCAGCAATGCCTGCATTTTTATTTTTGATCAGTTCGTCTACAAATTTTACATTACTAGGATCAAATCCTACTTCAATTACTAAATATTCCAAAGATTTAATTCTATTGTATTTTTCCTGTGAGGATGATTTTTCTAATATGAGTTGATCTCCGATGTTTGCAAGAGTGTTTTGAAGCTTCTGCACACTCATTCCCTTGTTTTTCATGGTTGAGTAAAGCATTTCACCAGCATGTTTGTGAAATTCAATCTGATCAATGGGATGAAGGTCATCTGCTTGAACTTCATATGAGGACTTTTTGTAATCTTCTAGTGTTTTAGGATGCTTGAATTTAGGTTGCAGGAAATTCATCTACATTTTCCTATTCTTGTAGTCAAAATCAGAAAGAAATATGCTTTGGTCACTAGGTGACTGCTTCCAATACTGACTATATGTATAAGTCTTCAATTCTTCATTTTTCATCTTTATTTCACTATATTTCTGCATGATATCTATCTCCTACTTTGGTAGTTTTCTGGAAGAGGACATGTCAACATTGTGTTGCTTCTGAATAAGCTGAGTGTGTGAAGTGGAAGGTTGTTTTTCTTCTTCAAACACTATAGGAGGTGCATTGTCCTTTGTTTTTATATCTGTATCAATCACTTATATGGTTTCTACTCCTTCATTGACAGGATTTAACTTAGGTTTATTCCTGTACATCAATTTAAAATTAGTTTCAGTAGTTTTCTTTGCAATGTATGATCCTTCCTCTATGTTTCTATTTTCATTCCTGTCTTCTTGGGTTTGAGTTTGCAAATTTTGACTAGTATGACCTTGCTTCTCTTCCTCTAGCAAGTTATTCTCCAACCATTCAGATTGAGTGGAGAATTTCTCTATGACTGTTTTCTTTTCATGTACATAGGGAGTAAGTTTTCATTTAACTCTTAGTCTAATTATAACTCCAAGAGGATCATAATACCACATAAAACTATGAATGAACTTAAATTCCTACAAATGTTTTTCAACCTCTGGACTTGCATCTCTATTGTTACAGATAAAAGAGCCAACTTGATTTTTCAATTTTAACTATGTCTTCTTCTTTGCTGCCAAGAAATTAATTGCATCTGAATTAAGAATCTTCCTTATGTACTCAAGGGAAAATAACCTCATATGGGGGTATTTGCGTAGTTTATATGGAACAAGACTTGATCCATATAATCTTATCTCAGTATGGTTTTGGTACAAGTACAATCACCTATCTTATTTTTCTCTGACAACTGTAGGACCTTCTTAATCTCTTCACTAATTCTGGGTTGCTTGCTGCTGTTCAGCAGATTGACCATAGGATGAATGAAGGAATCTATAAATATCTATAAGTGGACCGTGATAAATATTCTCTGATAAGAGGAGTCCAAAATATGATTGACTGTGGGTTTCCTTCAACATCAAGCTTTTGAAGGTTTATAGCAAATTTCTTAGACTGAAAGTATAAAAACATATGGAATAAGAGATAGGAATACTTGAAAACACCTTCAGAAGTCATTTTGACCAATTTTTCATGAATATTTTTAGAAAGGTATTGGGAAAAGTTATAAATGGTAGCAGGAGGCTGACCAGGTTTGAAAGTAGATAAAAAACCTAGTACTGCAATATCAACATGCTCATCTATGAAATATCCAAGAATAAAAGAGAGCATGGAGATGATATGTCTTGTCCTTTTATAAAATTTTGCAGAAGGGTATGGAGGATTTATCTTGGGAATTTCTACAGAAGAAGGCATGAAAGTCTGGAATATCTGGAACCTCTTGGGGAAGTCCAGATTCAGGTATAATTGTGTGAGAGCCTCAATGGACAAAGGAAATTCATCTGGTTTGGATTGGATTTGGAGCATTTGATTGATTGACTCAGCAATAATGGTAAAAATAATTTCTTTTTCAGATTTTATTATGGTTCTCTGATCAAGGAAATAGCAAGATTGACATAGTCTGATCACTTCTGGGAATTTGAAAGTTTGTGGGACAACATATTTTGGAAAATTAGACTCCCAAATAAAAACTTCTTCAGCTTGATCTATGGATTTTTTCATGGCACCAATAGTGGAGCTCAAGAAGGTTAAATTCTCGTGGTCTGTTTCATTAATCTTAAAATCTGTAATTAGCTAGGGGAATGTGTTCTACATCTACAATAGGGGGTTGTAGAGGATTGACACTCACTACTACTTTGGAAGTTATTTTTCTATTTTATTTATCAATTTATTACTCTTTGATTTAGAAAAATTGATTTAGGCTTATAATAGCACCTTAGAAAGATTATAACAGTTTGCAGACTATTTTAAGAAGCTAATTGGTCAATTTATTACTCTCTAAAATAAAAAAAGTCTTAGGTTTTGGGAATCCTTTGAAAATAGGTCCAGGGTTTATGGAAAAAGGGATTTGGGAAGTTTCAGGGATTTCTTCAGGTCTGGAAAGGTTTAGACCAATCAAATTGTATTCTCTATGATTAAAAAAAAAATTAGGACGTCAAATTTCGATAAAAGAATGCTTAGGGTATGAAAAAAAGGATTTTAAAATGAAATAGGGCTTTCTTCATTTGCTAATGCTCCTAATTTTATTCAATTATTGATTACTTTCTTTTTTTTTAATCAAGAGCAAGCCTTTTCTTTTGAAGGATAGCTGGGAAAAAATAATATTTGCTTTGCAGAAGGATTCTGTGGTTTCAAAAGGCTTCTATGAGGCTTTAGAGGTCTTTATGGTGCTTCTTCCTATTTTTTCAATGTCTTTTGGTAGCAAATTGTTGAAATTTGGTTGTATTGAGCTTAAAATGAGGTCAACAACGTGGTCTTTGGCTTAAAAAATGGTTGGCAATGCTCTTCTGTGGAAAAATGTAACTGAAATGGTAAAAAAGGCTAACAAAGGGCGGCATATATGTATTTTAAAACAATAATATTTTAAATTAATGCACGGTCATTTAAAATGAGCCGGTGGTTTGACAACAGCTAGATGAAACCGCTGAGCAGTTTTCGCACTGGCCAAAGTGATCAGGTGGTATAGTTCTGAATGATGCGATCAAATAAAATGGCAGCACGTAGCAGGGAGGAAAGAACGACAAACCGCACATTTCGCATGGTTGGGGTGTAGTTAAAAGTTGGGAAAAGGAATGTGCGATAGGTGGTAATGGTCGTCAGATCTCATCGGTGAAGATCTGACGACTGGGAGGATGTGACAGAGTATTGGGATTTTTAAAGGCATGGGGCCTGGTACTTTAAGTTGTGTGGTGGTGTTATATTGTATATGATCTTGGTTATAACCAATGGGGTTAAGGGAAGTGTAAATTTATCATAGGCAGGGATAATACATAGTGGGGTCAAAAAATGTATAACATGTGGGGATTTAGACCATAATTTATTTTAAAAATAACCAGTTGGGACTTATATAATAATGATTTAATAGATACGGGATAAAGGTTTAATGGGATTTAATAAATTATGTCAAATTTTAATATATAAAAATGCAATAAGTGCAGGCTTTGTATAATACACCAAGTTTAACCTTAAAACTGCTATCGAAAATGAATTTCTTCACTATGGGACTCGACATAACACCTTTTTAAATAAATACTTAGGATAAAGGTATTTTTGGGTTTTTAATATATTTTTGAATAAATGGAAATTAGTTAAAGGGTTTTTTCTTTTCCAAAGGAAAAAATGTGTTTCAGCTTAGGAAAAGGGGCATTTGTAAGGAAAAATGAGTGATAATGGGAAAAAAGGGAAATATGAAGTGAAGGGGATATTTTTACAAGGGGGATGATTTTGTAAGGAAGTTAGTAAATGAAATAACCAATTTTATGATCTCCATGCTTGTGAAAACTGCTTCTACATACCCATCTTCTATCTTAATAGTTTTTCTTCATTTGCATGGGTGTATTTGATCTTGGAGACCCTTATTCATGTTTATATTAAACAAAAAACTAACTAATTTTATCCTTATTTCTTCCAAGGGCTCATATTAAACTATGGAGATCCTTATTATTCTCTACCTAACTACTGATCTGCCAGGATTAAACTCTATGGCTAGATATTTATTCTCTATCTAAAAGCATGAAATTCAAAGCTTGAAAGGTCAAGATTAAGTTGTTTAACCTGCGTGGATTATGGCATTTTTAACAAGCTGCATGCAATCTTTATTTTACAGTAAGAGTAAATAGTAGTGGCATTTGAATTTGCATCACTTTCATGTTTTATTTTTATCTTTTTTTTTGTTTGGGGTTCATTTTCATATTATTTTTTTATCTATTTTCTTTCAAGTCCTTTGATTTTTCTTTTTAGGACTTTTACCCTCTTTACATTTCTTTCCTAATATGGTAAACCAATTTTGCAGAAAGAAAACTATGTACATATTACAAGACTAATTAGAGTAAATTCATAATTATGAATCCTATTATTAGAGGCCCTAATAGATTCTATTTAAGTGCTATTTTTAAAAATTACCTTAGTATAACCTAAATAATATCTAACTTCAAAAAAACAAATCCATATTTTTCAACCTTAATTTTCTAAAATAAGTTTGTGTAAAAAATGAAATCTAGCAGCTTAAAATCCACATATAGAGTTAGATAATTAGTTAAGTAAGCGTTGAGTTGGTCAGGTTGTGTGATAGATGAGTTTGGTAAGTGAGTGCAAGTCGAGTTATGTAAGTTCCTGCATGTCAAGTGAGTTAGAGTAAATACCATTCACCGGGTTCATTGTATTAATTGAGTGAAATTGAAGTTTGTATAATTAATAGAAGAGCCATAGCTCGTGTGTTTCCTGTGTGAAATACTTGTGTTATTTTTTGTTTAATATCCTCTTTCTTTCCAACAAATTGGTATCAGAGCTGAGGAAGAATCACAATTTCTGTGGGTGAGCACAGCTAGGGAAGAAGGCCAAGAGCAGAAGGTTGGCAATTTAAGAAATAAAAAAAAAATTACAAAATCGTTGAGCCATTAAGAAGTGTGCATGTCTGCATGGTTTTAGTGAAAAAAAAACACAAGTTTGCATATTTTGGAGTTAAAAACTCCGTAAGAGTCGTCAAACTTGTGATTATGCCATAATCGAGTTTATTTTGTAGTTTTTCGTAGTCACGCAGTGTGCAATCAAGGAAAATCTTTTAACAAACGTGACACCGTGTTTAGAAATTCAAACTGTTCGATATTAATAAGTGACCTGCCATATTTATATAGACTTTTTCGAAGAGGCTTGATATTTTTTTTTTTAATTAAAAAGTCACATGGTATGGTCTTTGACTTAAGTGAAGATTTTTTCAAAAGTCACTTGGTGAGATCTTTTGAGTTGAGTGAAGAATTTTTCTTTGAGGATCTTTTAAAAAGAGTATGAAAGGATATATAATATAATAAGTCTTTATTAAAATATTTTATTGTAAGAGATTTTTTTATATACATATAATTTTTTTTTTAAAGAATTTATTATATAAAAATAAATTTTAGGGCTTTATTAAAAGAGATTTTTTTTATTGGAAAGAGCTTTGCAATGTTTTTATAAAAAGAAAAATTTAAGGTTTTATGAGACAAGATTTTTTTTCAAGTAAGATGCCAACATCGACTTTCTAGCCACAACTTCCTTCTTTCACTGGGAAATATTATGATGTGTGGGTCATTAAAATGGAGACCATGTTAAAATTTCATGATGTATGGGATCATGTCAAGTTTGAGTTTGCAAAACCTTAAAATGACGCAGGAGAATGAGCCCTCAGTAATGCAGATAGGGAACAATGGAAGAAAGGAAAAAGGAAGAATGCACAAGCGTTGCTTCTTATCCAGTAGGGAGAGGACCGAGTAGTGCTCTAAAATATAATGATCACGTCTTCAACAAAGGAATCATGGGAAACTTTAGCGATAAACTATCAAGGTATGTCATAAGTCAAAATTGTTAAATTGAAAAATATTTGAGATATTTTGAAAGTATGCAGATGAAGGAGACATATGACATAAATTATTTCATGAATCAGGTCATGTCTATAGTAAATTAGTTAAAAATTTATGGTGAAGACATTAAAAATCAAACAATTATTGAGAAGGTCCTTAGGTCTTCGTCTATCAAGTTTGATGTTATGGTAGCAGCCATAGAAGAAGCCAGGGATTTGGAAAAACTGACAGTTGATAAGTTGATGAGATCACTTCTATCACATGAGGCAAAGATAGATAGAAATAAGGATTCCACTTTAGAAACTGCTTTCAAAAGTCAATTTTATATTTCAATAGGTCGAGGCAGAGGTTGATCGAGAGGAAGAGGACTAGGCAGAAGATATGGTGGTCAGAGAGATGGCCGAGAAGAGCATGCACATTAAAGTGGAAGCAGTATTAGCAGGAGCTTTCACAATAATCAAAGGTTTGACAAATCAAAGGTGAAATGTTATTATTGTAATAAATTTGGTCACTATACTCGTGATTGCGAAAAGAAGATAGCTGATCAAGGAAATCAGAGAATTAATGTTAGTATAGAGAATACTAACTCCATGTTCCTAGCATGCAACACCATGCATGAACCGTTTGATAAGGTGTGGCTATTAGACAGTGGTTGCAGTAACCACATGACAGGAAACAAGAATTTGGTTGCAAATTTGGATCAATATATGAAGACAGAGGTAAAGTTGGGGACTCACAAGACTGTGGATGTAGATGGCAAAGGAGTGGTCAAGATTTTCACCAAGCAGGGAGAGCCAAAGACAATATGAGAGGTATGTTATGTCCTTGAACTCAAACATAATCTGATAAGTGTTGATCAATTGACGCAGAAATGATACAACGTTATATTTGAGGGAAAAGAGTGTGTTATTTATGACAAACCCCCAAGCAAGAAGCTGATAGCAAAGGTGCAGATGACGAGGAATAGACTCTTTCCTCTAATTATGAACTACAACGATCATGTTAGTTATTTTATAGTTTAAAGTTATAATGATTACTGGTTATGGCACTTTCGGTTTGGACACTTGCATTTTTCCGATTTAAGATTGTTGTAGCAGAAACAAATGGTTAGAGGCTTGCCTCTCATCAAAGAACCTGCTAGTACTTGTTATCGTTGCATATTTGGAAGGAAACATTGTGAAATTTTCCTGAAGGGATTTTCATACAGATCAAAGAAACCACTTGACTTGGTGCATACAGACTTGTGTGGACCTATGAGGACACAATCAATTGGTGGAAGTTGTTACTTCCTCACTTTTATTGAAGACTGTAGCAAAAGGACTTGGGTTTATTTCTTGAAGATGAAGTCTGAAACCTTTGCAAAGTTCAAAGATTTCAAAGCCTTAGAAGAGAACGAAAGTGATCGTTAGATCAAGGTATTGAGATCATATCGTGGTGGAGAATATGATTCGAAATCATTCCATAAGTACTGCAAATAACATGCAATCAGAAGATAGTTTAAAACTGTATACACACTGCACTAGAATGGTGTATCAAAGAGAAAAAATAGAACAATCATGAACATGACAAGGAGAATGCTGAAAGCAAGAAACTTGTCTAATGAGTATTGGGCAGAAGAAATTGCATGTGTTGTTCATGTGATAAACAAATCTCTTAAAAAGAGTGTGATGAACAGAGTACCTGAAGAAGCATGGTCAGGTATGTTATGGAGTGTATCTCATTTCATATTTTTGGGGTGTGTACCCTATGCACATGGGCCTAAGCAGATAAGAGGAAAATAAGATGATCAAAGTGAAAAATGCATATTTACTAATTATGGTGAGCAGTCAAAATCTTACAAATTTTATAACTGTGTCACCAAGAAGACAACACTTAGAATAGATGTTGTGTTCAAAGAACAAGATTCATGTAATGAGACTGTAGACAAACTAATCGATGCAAAAGCACCATTGATGGAAGAGGATGATGTAGTAGAAAAGGAGCAGCAATAATCAAAAGAGCAGACACCAACCAGAGTTACACCAGCAATGACTCCAATATTTTCAGAGCATCATGGAAGCATATTAATAGACCAAAATTCTCCAATCAGCCAATTAGTTAATGAATCAAACAATGGTAAGAAACATATGATAAGTTTAAAAGATATTTATAATGATTTGGATGTTAGTTCAAATTTTGCATTGTTGGCATTCCAACCTTCTTCGTTTGAATCAGAAATCAGAGATGAAAATTGGGTGCAAGCCATGGATGAAGAGATTGATTATATTCAAAATAATGACACATGGAATTTGGTTAATTTTCCAAAAGATAAAAACCTCATTGGTGTGATGTGGTTGTAGAAGACAAAGTTGAATGAGAAAGGTGAAATTGACATATTTAAAGAAAGATTTGTAGCAAAAGGATTCTCGTAGCAACGGGGAATGGACTTTGGAGAAACATTTGATCCGATAGCGAGTTTGGTTACTGTAAGAGCAGTTCTAGAGACATCAGCTCAAAACAAGTGAAAACTATATTAAATAGATGGTAAATCAGCCTTCTTCAATGGAAATATAGAAGAATAAATTTATGTGCAACAAACTCCAGGATATGAAGTTGAAGGTAAAGAAGATAAAGTTTACAAGTTTAAAAGAGCACTCTATGGACTGAAACAAGCACCTAGAGCATGGTATAGAAAAATTGACAGTTACATGATTAAGAATGGATTTGCAGAAGCAGCATTGAGCCAACCTTGTATACAAAGGTAAATGAGTAAGGACAAATTCTGATTGTTTGAATAGATGTTGATGATATCATTTTTACAGGTGATATTGAGTCAGATAAGTTTAAAGAAGCCATGATGAAATAATTTGAGATGACAGATCTTGGTCTCAAGTTATATTTTCTTGGCATTGAAGTTGAGAAATCTCAAAAAGGAATTTTTATTTATCAAAATAAATATGCAAGAGATTTGCTGAAAAGATTCAGGATGGATAACTGCAAACCTGTACCTATACCAGTTGTAACAATTACAAAGTTAAGTAAGGATGATGAAGGATTATATGTCAATCCAAGTCTGTTCAAAAGATTAGTTTGTAGCCTCATGTATCTCACAGCTAAAAGACCAAATATTACGCAAGGAGCGAGTTTGATTTCCATATTTATGGAGACTTCAAAAGACACGCATTGGAGTGTTGGAAAAAGAACTCTGAGATACATAGCATGAACTAGAGATTATGGCATGATGTATGCAAGTACATAAAAGAAAGATTTGATTGGATACATAGATAGTGATTTTGCAAGCAGTTTGGATGATCGGAAGAGCACATTCGGTTATGTGTTTCATCTTGGTTCAGGTGTGATAGCATGGGCATCTAAGAAGCGGCCTATTGTGGCACTATCATCAGCAGAAGAAAAATATGTTGCAGCAACTTCATCATCATTTCAAGAAATATGGATAAGAAGAGTATTGGATGGACTCAAGTAGAAATAACAAGGATCAACAATGATATATTGTGACAACACATTAGCAATTGCACTATCCAAGAATAATGTGTTTCATTAAAAGAGAAAGCATATTGATACTGGATATCACTTTATTAGAGAACTTGTTAGCAATGGATAAGCTCACTTGAAGCCTTGTAAATCTCGTGATCAATTGGATAATATATTTACAAAGCCATTAGCAATATATGTGTTTGAGTTTCGCAAAAGGAACTTGGGTGTTATAAGTCTAGCTGAGACATAGACGAGCAGACATATTTGAGTTGTCATGAGTTAATGTTTTAGTTTAGCAGTCGTAATTAAGGGGGAGTGTTAAAATAGTAAATTGATTCCCGAATGCACAATTGGGAAATCAATTAAGAAAGTGTTGAGTTATTGAGTTGTGTGATAGATGAGTTTGGTAAATGAGTTAGAGAGTTAGTTAAGTGAGTGATGCTCAAGTCGAGTTATGTAAATGTGTGCATGTCAAGTTATTTAGGATAAATACTCTTCATCGGGTTCATTGTATTCATTGAGTGAGATTGAAGTTCATATGATTAATAGAAGAGCCGTAACTCGTGTATTTCATGTGTGAAACACTTGAGTTATTTTGTGTTTAATATCCTCTGCCTTTCCAACACAATCTAGGCTATAGCGACGCTATATTTTACTTCCGGAATTTTGGTTGTTACATGAATTACACCATATTCTTTTCTATATTCAAATATTACCTACATAGCTTTCACCTGATATATATAAATCTCAAGACTTGTACTATGAAAATCTTCTGAACCATTTTACTAGGAATACATATGTGTCTATAATTGGAAAAGGAAAAAGGGAAAAAAACATGGTTAGAGATGTCTGGTACATGTCCAGGGTTTCCTAATCCTCATAAATATATTTTTGTGAAATTAAACACCTCACAAATTACTCGTTCGTCTATCGCCACTCTTCCTTGTATAGTGAGACCTCATATTTGAGTAAGAGAACCCTGTTACACAACATTTTGTCAGCATCCTTGAAATCCCCATCCCGAACATTGGAGGCTCATTTATGTGACCAAAATAAAGTTTCATGCCTTGCAAATACCATCATTGCATCCCTTTCCATGATCTCAAAATTCCTTCCGTTGACAACATCTTGAACAGACCATCTGAAACACATGTTTTTGCCTTGGCGCTAGTAGACCATTATGTCCTTACGCCCATCAGGAAATTAACACTAGACCTCATGCCCATTGGCACTCCGTCCTAGTTAGCTACCCCTGCCAACCTATTTATGGAATGTTTTTTAAAAATAGAGGCAAAGTTTCCATCATAACAAACTTTGTGGGTGAGTCATCTAGAGTGGTTCGACTAAATAACCAGGGCCTTCCTCCTTTTTCCTCTTATTTCCCCCTTTTGGGGAAACCTCCGAAGGGATAAGGCCTCCCTTCCACTATTGTATGGATCCCAACCTCCTTCTCTCCCTCTATAAATACAAACATCTTCCATTGACATGCTAGTTGAACTAAACATATTATAGCTAAAACGCTGAAGAGATTTATATACATTTTGTGAGAAAATATAGAACAGAAGAGACCCTCATTGAGAGAGATTAGATTTGTGTCTTCATCCCATCCGAATTCCCTAACGATCCATCGAGAAACACTTCGACTGAACCCTGCTAAAGGAAGCAGCGACGTCAAGGCTCGGTTGTAACTCTTTCTTATATTAATACATATACATGACTTGTCTGGTTCCCATATTTCTTTATGTGTTTTATTTGATGAAATATTCTTAACCCTCCTTGACTAGTTAGTTGATTATGAATGAGATAATTGTTTTGTATGTTGCACTTGTTTGTTGATCTTCATGTACTATTCGAGCATTGTAGCAGAAGGTTTGTGACCCGTCAAAGCAGAGATCAAGAGGCCATAACCACCACATCCATGATAGCGTTGGACTCCAGTAGGTCAATCTACCCTATCATTTTCATTCATTAAATAAGGAACCTACACTTTAGCTTGTCCCTTTGTTACTAGACCCACTCTAGGGCTAGAGGGATCCTCTCTGTCTGCAGAGAGGATTTACCTTCATAAAAAATCGGTGACTCCACTGGGGATCAGTGTGAGTTTTTCGTTTCACACTTGTTAAGTCGACTTCATTCGTTGCATTGCTTGTTTGTCTTTTCTGACTTTTTTGATTATTTAGAAACCTCCTGTTCAGCACCAGAGTGTCATGATTGACCTCTGCTCATTGGTTTTCCCATTCACCCATAGATATTTGGTTTGGAGAGATTTTGTCTGAACAGTCAACCCAATTGGCGCTGGTTTATTTTTTTGCAGTAGCGCCAACCCCTGTTTGGCATGGATTACCGCCTTACAGTCACACCGAACCCTCTAGGGTTTGGTTTGACCTCCCTGTTGAGTTTTTGGTCAGTTGTGCTTGAATTTGGTTTTTTTTTTGTTTGAAATTGGTCTTTTACGAGTTTCTTTGACTATTTTAGGCTTCCTCTTCTCAGCTGTTTGTCTATTTTTCTATCAGTGCAGTTCGTAGCCCTAGGGTTCTAGGTGTCTTTCACTCACTAATCCTTCTGGTTGAAGGTCAAGTATTTTGGTTTTTATCAATTCAATTCCTTGGTCAGTTGCCTAAGTCTTTCTTTATCCTTTGATTTTTGGTTTGTTGAATGATTACTTTGTGTTCATTTGACTCTCCATCTCTTCGTTTTCGAGCATAGATTACATTACCCATTTTGGGTCATTTAGAAGGCTTTTAGTTTGTTGGAAAGAGTGTGTCATTAGTTTTAGTGTTTTTTGTGTTTGTATTGCTTTGATTGAATCATCCAGTTTAGCTCTCTTTATTTGCAATACTCAGAACTAGTGTTTGCTTTTTTTTTAATGTAATTAGTGCACTGTGTGCTTCATTTCATTGAAAAATTAAAAAAATTATTTGCATCCTTTCATTTGCATTGGAAATGAAAAAGTCTTTCGCATAACTAGTGCTTGCACCTAGGAAAGAGTTTTTGTTTCTCTTTTTATTGTATTAGATGCATTAGGAGACTTCTTTGTATGTTTTCTATGTTTTCTTCTTTCCGGAATATCTCTATCATTTTTTTAGTTAGCATTCATCAAATGGAAAATGGTGTTCTATTGCATATAGCTTGCATTTAAAGAATTCGAGATCACAATTCGGTAGGGCATTGAAACTGAAACACTAATTCAAGATAAACTATAAAATAAATTGAATTAACCTAAGGAAACATTGTAACCTAATGAAAACATTTTAGTGGTCTAGGGTAGAAACATGTTCTGATGTCTTAAAACCTAGTAGCTTTCATTCGCCATCTGGCTTTAGACAATGCTAGTACAGACTTGTGCTCCCCGTACCGTTGAGTATATAAAGGGAGACCCCATTAGGTTCAAATCCTTTATCCATAGGAAGCCAAGTCTACAGCCTTGTAACCGTGATACACCGAACACAGCATTCGGGGAGACTACCTGCACGTACATCAAGTCCTTGGTAATTTCTCTTTCATTTGATCACCAAGGTGTATATGGCAGTTCCTAGAAAATTCGTACACCCTATTGCTTAGATTACCTGAGTAGTCATTTTGGTCTTTTTGTGACTCTCTAAAAAGTGAAAAGATCATCGAGAAGTTGTCCGTTCACGCTCGTTTTAACTTGAAAGTGATAGAGTCACCTTTTTCCTACTTCGCGACTCTTAAATTATGAAACAGTAGACTTTTGTTTCAATGTCATGCCATGGGCACGCTTGTCTCCTCCCTTTTTCGCATGATCTATTTTCCACACCAAGGTCGGATTGTGACCATTGATCAGCTTTCATTCTTTGGTCCTGATGTGGCAACTGGCCCACCATTGTCTCTTATGAATCTTTATCCATCGGTTATGTCTTCCCTTCCACAGGTTAATTATGTGGCCACTTGTCCCATGCCCGCATTGAGTGATAGTGCCATTGTGCATTGTGTGCTAGGGGCATTGGGCACTGATTTCTGATATGTTGTTCTACCATCCAATGAGAACCTCTTAGAAGCCATAACTTCTTATTCAACATGATGAGTTGTCATCCGAGAAAATTTTGTTTTCTTCTGTCAAGCTCCTTAAAAAATGAAACAAAGTCGTCGGAGCATAGTTTGTTTTGTTATGTCAAGCTCCTTAGAAAATGAAACAAAATCTTTTCAAGATAGTTCATCTTCTATGTCAACCTTGCTAAAAAATGAATTATATCTCATGAGGATAGTTATTTTAATGTGTCAACCTCATTAAAACAATGAAACATGTTCCCATTCAATTCGCGTCTTTGCTAAGATCTCGTAAAATCCCAGTCGAGTCTTTATCTTGATCTTGTAATCGAACCTTCACTCCATCTGTTTTTCACTAACTAGAATGGACTACAACTTGGGGGGGCATGTATTCATATATTCAAAACACACGTTCTAAATAATAAAAGTAGACAATCTTCTCAAATAAAAAATTATCACATTCAAAAAAATAAAAATAAAACCGTGTCATAATTATATTGCTCCATTCTCATTGAGATAACGAATATTCCATGTTGCCACAGTGAGAAATCAGTAAGATTGTATTTTTCTTTCCACATTAGATGCAAAGTGCAAAGTTTTCATTGTAGAATTAAAGTTGGTGCAAATTTTTCTTTGTAGGATTAAAGTTGAATTCATAGTTTGGAAATATGGAAACATCCATAGTTGTCTTATGTCATGGGTGCGCTTGTCTCCTCCCTCCTTCGCGTGATTTGTTTTCCACACAAAGGTCAGATCGTGACCATTGATTAGCTTTAATTCTTTGGTCCTGATGTGGTGGCTGGCCCACCATCGTCTCTTCCAGATCTTTATCCACTAGTTGTGTCTTCCCTGCCACAGGTTAATTATGTGGCCACTTTTCCAATGCTCGCATTCAGTGATAGTGCCATTGTGCATCGTGTGCTGGGGGCATTGGGCCCTGATTTTCGAGATGTTGTTCTACCATCCGATGAGAACCTCTTGGAAGCCATGACTTCTTATTCAACACGATGAGTTTTCATCGGAGAAAATTTCATTTTCTTGTGTCAAGCGCCTTAAAAAATTAAACAAATTCATCGGAGCATAGTTCGTTTTCTTGTGTCAAGCTCCTTAAAAAATGAAACGAGGTCGTTTGAGGATACTTCATCTTCTATGTCAACCTCGTTAAAAAATGAATTAGATCTCACAAGGATAGTTCTTTTAATGTGTCAACCTCGTTAAAATAATGATCATGTTCTCGTTCAATTCGCGTCTTTGCTAAGATCTCGTAAAATCCCAGTTGAGTCTTTCTATTGATCTTGTAATTGAACCTTCACTCCATCCATTTTTCACTAACTAGGATGGACTGCAGCTTGTGGAGCAGTACCTCGAATTGAGTCACCATGCTGGGGGCATGCCCACTGTTCAAGCATAGTTTATCTTTGTTTCAAGCTTGTGTAAAAAGGAAACCAATCCCAAGCATAGCTTATCTTTTTTTCAAGCTTCTGTAAAAATGAAACCAATCCCAAGCAGAGTTTCCCATATTTTCAAGCTTGTGTAAAAATGAAATCATTCTTACTTTACCTCTCGTGATTGCCATTTTATCAGCCTCTTTTGTTAGATGTGCCTTGGTGTTCTCATTCCATCGTCATTGTCTGCTTGGTTGGTCTGTCTGCCCCTCCGCAGTTCTTTACCCAGCTCAGGAATTGCTATAATGAGTGGTATTGTTGGCCAACCTCTTAACCTTTAATTTTTAAAGAAGCGATTCCACCCTCAAGACTAGTTGCTGCCCTCAATGCCACTCAACCTCTAGGGAGTCAACTTTCAACTCTTTTTCGACTCTTAAAAAATGAAAAGATTACCGAGACTCTTGCACTTGTCATTTTGAACTTGTTAAATGGCTGCGAAATGATATCAATCCAATATACCTTTACCTTTTGGTTAGGAAAAATTATTTACGAAAATGGAATACTGTCCAGCCTATCACGACTAAGAGGTTCTTTAGGATATTGTTTTCTACCTTTTCGGATACGAGAGACTATTTATGAAAAAGTGACTGTTGGAGTTTTATTTTCCACTTATTTTCAAACTCTCTAAACATGAAACAACAATGTCAATTTCTTCCTTTAATAGACCTATTCACTTTCATTATGCTCATTCATCACCATAATGTTACTCGAGTTCCTTCTTTCCTAGGGCTTGTAAAATGTACTAGGTTGGATTTTTCAGAATAAACTTACGAATTGCAAGCATGTTTATATCCCCTTCAAGCTTGTTTTCAAAAATAATTGGGCTTTTCGCCACAAATGGTGGGGGTGAAATTTAACCACTTTTTGTGGTTTTGTTAGTAGTATGTTGCTCTTGAACATGACACTCGTTTGCATTCGTGTCATGTTGGGGATATCTCATTTCGTCATTTTTTCCTTCATGGGTTTGGGTAATCTGTTTTGACCTCTCATCTTCTCTTTGCCACGTAATCATGACCTTAGATCCCTTTGATGTCGAATACTTCCAAATCCAGAGTCGTGTCACTGATATGTTCAAGAGAAGTTTTTCCTTTGTAGTTTTCAACCTTCCTCTGATTCTCTGTTTAGTCCTGATTCATTATCATTATATTCCTCTATCTCATGTCAATGATATGAGAAAAATTATGGCCCTCCTTCGATCAGATCGCTTCCTGTCGACTTCAGCTCTTTATCCAGGAAGTTGATGTAGAGACTCCCTACTGGTACCTTGGAGCCTACATGTCTCAATGGCAATTTATTCGCATTCGACAATAGGTCCACATCATTGGCCTTCGATCAAGTGATTATGCGAGTGTTCGATGCTAGATCATTTTTCACATTTCATGGATTGTACATGTTGTACGTTGAGAGCCATTGTCATTACTGGTAGTTTCTCTCGTGCTTGTTAACAACTTTCATCATTGCCTAGTAATCGGGTGATTTTCTTGCATGGTTGACTTCATCTCACATATTCGCATGCTTGAATTCGTACTTATTCGAGTCGATATGGAGTGTAATGTCCCAAATGGGGGAAATTTCTACCCCATCGGGAACATCTTAGATGTTCCTATTGTTTTTTTTTCCACCTCCGGGAGTATTAACAATCAACACTGAACTATTTCAGAGATTGACTGTAGGGAAATTTATTAGATATTTCATCTTCAAAAGGAATAATGAGATCCAGAGGCTACCTGGCCCACTAGTAGACTCTACCAATAGAACTTTTCAAGAGCTAATAATTCCCTTCAAGGAATTTCTGCACAGCTACCCAAGAGGACACTATATAAGGAAGCCAATGTGAAAAAAAGGCAGTCCAATGCTGGGATGCCTTGGAATACATCTGATACAAACTCCCTGCAGAATATAAGTCCAAATAAATAACCCTAAGGGGGTTACTCAGATCTCCCACCAACATGTGCACTGAAATAATGCCCAATGAGAAATCCTTCAGCAGCATTAAAACTTCAAGAAGTAGCAACAATGAAATAATGTCTCACATAATACAAGGAGAGTAAAATTCTGATATAGAAAGTGTAGCAGCAAATATTATATAAAATCCTTCAGGAAAATACCTCTCAAGGTGAGTACAAATCAGCCTCAAAGGAAGATATACATGCAATAAAGGAAATACACTGCTACATGATCCAGCTACTCTATAACTACGCAGTCCATACAGGAAAATGACTGGAATATGATATACAAGTGATGATACAGCAATAAGAGCTCAAATAAATATGGGGGAGCAAGATCTCAACCCCAGAAAACATTATTATAACAATCCTCCAATGGATTGGCTAAAATACATCAAACTGGAAAATGCCAGAGTAGCTGGGCAGCTACTACAGCTCAAATATAATACAATATTGGAGAGGATGGGAAATTTTGCAATCGTTTCCAGCCTCTACTCCAATGTACTCAAAATGGAAGGGGTTGATCCCCTTACTGAAAACTGCACTCACTAGTGCACCAAATGAACTCCTCCTGCAAACCCTCTCAGAAAATAACGCTGTAGGAGAAAGGGACTGCGCTGGAAATGAGACGAAACAATGGCCCAATGCCAAGATCTGAAAATAAAGGCTCCAGAATCTCCTTTTCTGATTTCCTAGAGAAGGAATGAGTTTCCCCTCTAAAAACCAACTCCGGAAGTGAGATGATGAAGGTCCCTCACTGCAACACCAGCAATTCCAGCGTTCTCTTGCTGCAAGAATAACGTAGTAGCTGTAAATGGCTGCTTTGGCCTCATGCCATGGTGTGAGGAAGATGAATAAAAATATCTCCATGGCCTCCCATGGAAGAGAAGGGCATTCCTAAACATGAATCCCTCTTGTGCTAAACAACAACAAGTTGAAGAGAGCTTCAACTTCGAATTATATTCTCCAAAAATGATCTCCACAATGCTCTCCTTCATATTTTATGCAATGTGTGCATGGACCCCACTCACATTAGGGTTTCTCTTATTTGAATTTCCTTCAACTCCAACTACACAATCTTCTTGTGCAAGCTTCACCTCTTAGGGTACGTTGTTGACTTAGTCAACCATGGTCTAGCTTGCTTGCCTTTGGCCCCTTTTCACACTTGGGCTACTAACTTAAGCCACTTAAGTGACTTTTTGCGCCATAGGAGTGATTATTAATTCGCTACAATGGGTGCCCTCACCCATTTTATTCCTTTTATTAAAATAAAAGGAAGATTAATGTCCCAAATACTTTATTGCAAAATTTGGGACATTACAGTCCTCTCCTCCCAAAACTTGCTTGTCCTCAAGCAAGAGCAAGCATGAACTGAAAAAAGTCCTCCACTCAAGGCATGAAGTCTGAAATATCATCATGTAGATCCTCCATCCTCAAGCAATCAAACAAAATGAGTCACCCTCCAACTAGGCAACTCCTGAAAATACTCCTCCACCTTGTGCTCATGAGAAATAGGTGGGCTGAATTTTTGAACTTGGTAGGCTTCATAGCCTACCCCATGTTGTCCTCTTCTCTACTTAGGATGCATGCGGAGTGAAAGATGGACCTGGGCTACAATAGTGTTTCCTTCAGGAGGCAAAAATGAAGTCTAGATCCCCGAAAGATCTCTCCTCCAATGCTGCAAAATAAGCTGGCCCAAATCACCTCATATGTGATGAGTTGGAATTCATCATCATATGGCATCCAACAATCATATGGTCCACCTCATGAAGAAAATACATGGCTGAAAATGGTGACCATATCATCTCTCATACTCCTCTTGGAGCATGTGCTGCAAAAAGAATGGAGGTCTTCTTCTCCCAAAGGGCACATCCACCCAAAGAGTCCCTCCCTCCTCATGATACATGTGGGGCTACTGCTGATATATGGCTGAAATAAATGGCCTTCATGAGAGACCCAAACCACCCCATCAGTTATAAAAACCATGAAATGCCTCCTCGAAAATTTTGAACTCTCCAATAACTCCTCCCACATGAAGGAAAGAGATGAAGCTTGGCAATCATGGGCTGCCCATTGCTTCTCCTGAAGCATACAACATGAAAAATAGGGAGAATCATACTCCCAATGGGCATCTTCAATTCATTTTCCTCCTTCAAAATTATGCTTCCTCTAAACAGCATTCCATCAACAACATGTGGAAGCATAAACTTATGAGAGCAAGGAGGTGAAATTTGGTTCCATGCATGGAACCAGCGCAGGGAATCACTAGCCTTCCTCAAAATAGAAAGTGACAAGTGTCTTTTCAACCACTTGTTTTCTACCACATTCATCCTACAATATTTGATCATGGAAAAAAAATTTGGTGCCAAGGTGCACACCAAAACTATGTGGCTTTCCCCCCAAAACCACCCATAATATGGCCATCTTCCTTGCTACAATAGACTATAAGTATAGATGAACATAATGTACAAGAAGGAAGGATCCTCCTTGATATAACATGCTGATCATAAGAATAAGAGAGCACCAAACATAGAGCACATGGTTACCTCCATCATCAAGTACTTTGGCCTTTGAGCTGAAAATGGCTCCAATGAAAAGTTCCCCTTACTGCAACATAGTAGGGGGGTGGTTGTGCCAACCATCTCATCATTTCTTGGGCTATGCATCTAGCCACATGCTGATATGCAACCATTAAGTTTCCCTCCCAAGTGGACTCCTCCATCAATGAAGAATATGCATGAAATGCATGAAATAAGAACCCATAAACATTGCATGTAGATCCCTCTCATTGTGCTTGTGCAACCAAGCCATGAAAATCAAAATTTAGTGAGGAATGCTGCCCTCCATTACTCCTTCATGCTCATCATCTACATGCCTCCAAAATACATCACTTGTGAAGTGGCTTGGAAGACACTCCAACATGTAATTCAAGCTCTCAAGTGACAGCGCCGCTGGCCTTTGGAGTAGGGCCACTATCATCTCAAAGCTTCCTTCTTCGACATGAATCATGCCAAAGACTCCTCCCATCATGTTGCTACAAATGTAGTGCTCCTCCATGAAGAAGGTGTTGCTTGGCATCTAAGATCAAAGAGCAATCCTCTTGCACTATGCTAGTGCCTCCTTTTTCTCCCGCAACATGCAACAAAATCTGAGCAACAAGAGTATTGTTGCTCCCCTACACTTCCACCATGCCCAATCTTAAATGGGAACATAATGAGTGGTAAGAGAAATGCCACTCCATCATGATGCACCCATACTCTCCCCTTGTCCATCAAATGCAATGAGTGTGAAAATATCCTGGTACCTAGCTCCACATTTCCGTTGGGCACATATAATCCACAAAGCTCTGCTCTTTGGTGTAAGTATCCTGCCATTTGGTACCTCTTTCACAAGATCTACCATTGTCCCAAAACAGATTTCTCCCTTTGCATTTCATGGGACATTGAAATGCAATCTTCTCCATGGTTCATATCTCAAACCCCAACCTCATGTGTGGTGCATGACTCATCAAGGGTGTATGAGAATAATGGCATAGCGCAGTGAAAGTACCCTCCTCAAGACAATCAACATGAAAAAATGTACAATTCTCCATGATAGATGAAAACTCATGCATACCTTGGAGAGATCTTGGAAGAAACTTGCTGCAAGAGTCTCCTCCTCAAATGTGTTGGTTGTCTCAATAGCTGAAGGTGGAGGATGCTCCTCCATGAATGTAAAAGTGCTGACATGTGCCTCTGGTGGTGAGGGCTCCTCCCTCCTTTGGCCAAATCTTCTAATCAAGATCTGAGAAAAATCAGCAAGAGTAGAAACCCTTGCATGCCTCCCATGGTTGAACCACCAAGTCCTTTCCTCTTTCTGCTGAACAAGTGTGAAAAAGATAGAGCCTCTTGGAAGACTCTAGGGTTTGTTCCATATTCAATAGATACTCACTTAGAATTTGAATTCCAAGTGTTCTCCATGCTTCTGCTCTATTTCTCTGTGAGAATAGGAAGTGCATGGTCCTTCCTCTTCTCCTTCCTCTATCTCCTCAACCTCCTTGGAGAGGTTGTTGTTGGACCCAAAACTCATGAGATTGATCTCATATTCTACATCATATTGACCTCTTCTTCCTCTGGAATTCTAAATTCACAGGCTGAGCCAAGTTCGAAGCTTTGATACCACTGTAATTTCCCAAATGGGGGAAATTTCTGCTCCATCGGGAACATCTTAGATGTTCCTCTTGTTTTTTTTTTCCACCTCTGGGAGTATTAACAATCAAAACTGAACTATTTTAGAGATTGAATGCAAGGGAATTTACTGGATATTTCATCTTCACAAGGAAGAATGAGATCCAGAGGCTACCTGGCCCACTAGCAGACTCTGCCAGTAGAACTTGTCAAGAGCTAATAATTCCCTTCAAGGAATTTATGCACCAGCTGCCCAAGAGGATGCTGTATAAGGAAGCCAATGTGAAAATAAGGCATTCCAATGTTGGGATGCCTTGGAATACATATTATACAAACTCCCTGTAGAATATAAGCCCAAAGAAGTAACCCTAAGGGGTTTATTCAGATCTCTCACCAAAATGTGCACGGAAATAATGTCAAATGAGAAATCCTTCAGCAACATTAAAACTTCAACAAGTAGCAGTAGTGAAATAATATCTCACATAATACAAGGAGAGTAAAATTCTGATATAGAAAGTGTAGCAGAAAATATTATATAAAATCCTTGAGGAAAATACCTCTCAAGGTGAGTACAAATCAGCCTCAAAGGAAGATATACATGCAATGAAGGAAATACACTGCTACATGATCTAGCTAATCTATAACTGCGTAGTCCATAGGGGAAAATGACTGAAATATGATATAAAAGTGATGATATAACAACAAGAGCTCAAATAAAGATGGGGGAGCAAGATATCAACCCTAGAAAACATTATTATAACAATCCTCCAAGGGATTGGCTGAAATACATAAAACTGGAAAATGCCGGAGTAGCTGGGCAGCTACTGTAGCTCAAATATAATACAAAATTGGAGAGGATGGGAAATGCTGCAATGGATGTGCAAACCTCCTCCAATATACTCAAAAGGGAAGGGGCTGATCCCCTTACTGAAAACTGCACTCACTAGTGCACCAAATGAATTCATCCTGCAAACCCTCTCAGAAAGTAACGTTGTAGGAGAAAGGGACTGCGTTGGACATGAGAAGAAATAATGGCCCAATGCCGAGATCTGCAAATAAAGGCTCCAGAATCTCCTTTGCTGATTTCATAGTGAAGGAATGAGTTTCCCCTCTACAAACCAACTCTGGAAGTGAGATGATGAAGGTCCCTCACTGCAACACCAGCAACTCCAGCGTTCTCTTGCTACAAGAATAACGAAGTAGCTATAGATGACATCTTTGGCCTCATGCCATGGTGTGAGGAAGATGAAGAACAATCTCTCCATGGCCTCCCATGGAAGACAAGGGCATTCCTAAACAGGAATCCCTCTTGTGCTAAACAGCAACAAGTTGAAGAGAGCTTCAACTTCGAATTCTATTCTCCAAAACTGATCTCCACAATGCTCTCCATCTTTTATGCAATGTGTGCATGGACCCCACTCACATTAGGGTTTCTCTTATTTGAATTTCCCTCCACTCCAACTACGCAATCTTCTTTTGCAAGCTTCCCCTCTTAGGGTACATTGTTGACTTGGTCAACCATGGTCTAGCTTGCTTGCCTTTGGCCCCTTTTCACACTTGGGCTACTAACTTAAGCCACTTAAGTGACTTTTTTCACCACAGGAGTGATTATTAATTTGCTACAATGGGTGCCCTCACCCATTTTATTCCTTTTATTAAAATAAAAGCAAGATTAATTTCCCAAATACTTTATTGCAAAATTTGGGCCATTACATGGAGCACAAGACTATTGGTTTTGTCTAGTAAGATCCAGGCTGTACGATATTATGGTTTATCATAACTTTATTACATGACTCTTTTAATTAGATAGCTACGACCATGCCTAAGTCTATTTGTTGATCCTTACTATTGGATGGCTGCGTCCATGCCTCGGATCTCAGTTTATATATGTACTCTATTATGGATGGCTGCACCCATGCCACATGTTCATGTATCAGAGATATCAGTTGTATTTGTAATTACAGGTCTTCCAACAGCGGTGTTTGGTTCGAATGTGTTCTCATAAATAATTTCACCCCTTCCTCTCTCTCGGACCTCATGCTTTAGGGGGCATCTATTACACAACATTTTTTCACCATCCCTGCAATCCCCATCCCGAACATTGGAAGCTCATTTATGTGACCAAATAAAGTTTCATGCCTAGAAAATACCATCATTGCATCTCTTGCCATGATCTCAACATTCCTTCTGTTGACAACTTCCTGAATAGACCATCAGAAACACCTATTTTTGCCTTGGCACTAGTATACCATTATGTCCTCGTGCCGATCAGAAAATTAACACTGGACCCCACGCCCATTGGCGCTCTATCCTACTTAGCTACCTGCGCCAACCTGTTTATGGAATGTTTTTTAAAAATAGAGGCAAACTTTCCATCATAAAAGACTTCGTGGACGAGTCATCTGGAGTGGTTCGACTGAATAACCACATCCTTCCTCCTTTGGCCTCTTGTTTCCACCTTTTGGGAAAATCTCCCAAGGGATAAGGCCTCCCTTCCACTATTGTAGGGACCAAAACCTTCTCCTCTCCCTTTATAAATACAACCGTATTCCATTGATGTGCTAGCTGAACTGAACATATTATAGCTAAAACGCTGAAGAGATTTTTGTACATTTTGTGAGAAAAGATAGAACGGAAGAGACCCTCAATGAGAGTGCTTAGACTTGTGTCTTCATCCCATCCGAATTCCCTGATGATCCATCGAGACGCGCTTCGAATGAACCCCATTGAAGGAGGTTGTGACGTCAAAGCTCAGTTGTAACTCTTTTTTCTATTAATACATATACATGACTATTGTCTCGTTCCCATCTTGCGTTATGTGTTTTATTTGATGCAATATGCTTAACCCTCCATGACTGGTTAGTTGATTATGAATGAGATCATTGTTTGGTATTCTGCTCTTGTTTGTTGATCTTCGTGAAGGTATCTAAGCATCGTAGCAGAAGGATTGTGACCCATCAAAGCAGAGATCAAGAGGCCATCACCACCACAGCCACGACAGCGTTGCACTCCAGGTAGGTCGATCTACCCTGTCTTTTTTATTCATTCATTAAGGAACCTACACTTTACCTTGTCCCTTTGTTACTAGACCCACTCTAGGGCTAGAGGGATCATCTTTGTCCGCAAAGAGGATTTACCTTCATAACAAATACCCTCAAGTCAATTTATGTAAATACGTGCATGTCAAGTTATTTACGATAAATACCCTTCACCGGGTTCATTGTATTCATTGAGTGAGATTGAAGTTCATATGATTAATAGAAGAGTCGCAACTCGTGTATTTCGTGTGTGAAATACTTGAGTTATTTTATGTTTAATATCCTCTGCCTTTCCAACACAACCCAAGATGCAACGATGCTATATTATACTTCCAGAGTTGTATTGTGGAAATCTGAACCATTTTACTAGGAATACATACGCCTTTATAGCCAAAAAAAAAAAAAAAAAAAAAAACATGGTTGAAGATGTCGAGTACATGTGTAGGGTTTCCTAATCCTCATAAATATATTTTTGTGAAATTAAACGCCTCACAAATTACTCATTCATCTGTCGCCACTGTTCCTTCTATAGTCAAAGCTCGTATTTGAGTAAGAGAACCCAACGCCCGCTGGGGAATCCAAAAACATCGCATTGGCCGCTGTAAAGAGAATCCATAATGGACGTTCAAAATTTAGGTGTAATATCATAAATCTTGAACAAATTTTCGATGTTACCAAAATACAGGATTAAAGTTGTACTTTAATATCATCAAAATTTTGTTATGACGTGCATTCAAGCTTAGGTTGTGGATCTCAGATTAAATCTATATGCTATGTATTATGTATTTTTTTTGCCTTACTTTAATCGTTACATAGTTAATAGATAACAAACGTTATTAAATAAACAATTGAAAACGATGTTGCATTATTTGTTAGTGTATGCGGGGTCAAATTAGGTTATGCAACATTAAGGTTAAAATTTTCAAAATTTTATGTATTTAAATAATTTTATATTTATAAATCTAAATTAAATTTTTAGATTAAATATTTTTAAATATATTAATTATATAAATCAGGTGACCATGGACATGAATGATGATAGACACAACGTCATGCAAGACAAGTTGAAAAAACAAGAAAATTAAGGAGTAAGATGAGTATATTCATTTGTAAATAAATTTTTCTATTTTGAAAGCATGTAATCAATGTAATTGATTACGTGATAAGATTGGATTTGTGTGCAATAAAGAAATTAATAGTTTTATTAGTATTTGTTTACTATGTGAAAGATGAGGAGTTTTTTTTTTTTATGTTTAATTAGCAAATATGTGTAAATATAAAGTAAATATCATTATAATGTTTATGTTCAATTTTCCATTATTTATCTTTGTCTTTGTGCTAGCTAATAGTATGGTTTATCTCAAAGTTACATTAATAAGTAACACAATATTAATTTAATGGTCAATTATATATAATTATACAATTATATATATTATGAAAAAACACATTTAAAGATTGCTAAAAAATCTTTCTAATATTTGGTTAAGTAGCATTGCAACTACTAATTCTAATTTATCAAATTATCTAAACAATTAGATGATTCATATTCCTATCCATTAGACCCTCACTTTCAGAGGAATTGCACACTCTTGAAGGTACATATGAGCCACTCTTAGCCACCATGGAAATAAAATTGGAACTAGAAGGTTCTTGCTATAATAGATGGTATTTTACTTATTTTTTTATCTCCAGGGGTACACTATGATGAGAGCATGACTAATTTGACTCATTCCTCAATGGAAAATGACCCATATGAATTAGAAAAGTTACAAAATATGAACTTGGAATGGGATATGGTGGAGGGGGAGACCTTTATCCAACTATTATCCATCATGAAAAATGAAATGTGATGGGATATCATAAGGAAACTATACTTGATAGTGAGTATGTGATTGTTTTTAAAATTCACTATATCTGCGATTGTGGTTTTGCATTGACCCATCAATATTTTACTGGTTAAAACCTTAGTAATATATTATCCTCACATGTTTCAACATGGATCCTTCTATAATATACCATATAGTGAGAGGAGGGGAAGTTAAATTTTAAATTAGTGTTAATATAAATTAACATTATTTTTGTTTATAGAATAAATGATGATGAATATTCAAAATGAGATAAAATCAATCATGTTGTAAAGGTGACTCTGATACATTTAGTATCTAGAGTACTTTCCTAAGTAATTAGTGAGTATCGTATATGGAAAAAATGTGACCCAATAGATAAAATTATGTCCATAGAATGACTAGTAGTTTCGTAATTACAAATAGGGAATTGATTTAGCGGTTTGAAGCAACTATATCTTCAACGGATAAGTTAGAAGTAAGGCCTAGTATGGATGTTTATCCTATTCGTTTAAGAGATTTGGTTCCAAGTAAGGATCCCCATTAGTTGTTAAAGGAATGAGAGTCGTCTACTAATGAGGTTATGCAACTTGTTGTAGTCTAGTAGTAGAATTTGATAGATTCATCGTTCAAATGTTTAGGAGTGAAACTGAAGAATTCAACTAGGGAAGTACACATTACAAAAGGTTAGGAGACATATTGATGGAGTTCAATCTACAAGATTTAAAAAGGGTGAGAGATGCATGTGAATACTTTACCAAATATAGATCTCAAATCAATGAAAGTACTTGTTAAGGGAGGGTTTTGGACATATTAACTTCTTTCCTTGTGGGAAGAAACTAATTGCTACGTATCTTGTGCTCAATGTGTGATATTACTTATCATAGAGCGTGAATTGTTTTCTTATATTATTTGGGAGGTTTTTATATATTTTGGTTTATACAAGTTCTCCAACTAGTTAGCTCCTATATTAGCGAGCGGTTGAGATACTCAATTAAAAGAGTCATTTGACTAAAATACTTAGTTTATCTTAAAACCAAATTCAATATATAAATTATATAATATTATGAAATATAAAATGCATCTTATTTAAAGTTAATATGACACTCCTTTCATCCTGGATTCATGTGCTCACATTGGCTCAACCACTTTCCGAACCTCGCATTGAATCCGCCCTCCACCTAGTGGTCTCTCTTGCCCTCCATTAACTCTTGTCCTTCACCGTGTCCTTTCATGCTTCGACCCACCACACTCTTGGACACTACCCTGTATACATTAATTTTTCACACCATGCCAGCGATTTGGAGTATCCCTTCTTATTCACTATTTATCTCACTACATGCCTAGTCTTTCATCCACACATGCACTGCACTATTGGACCCCGCGATCCTTGTGTCTCTTGCAAATATCATTCCTTTCCAATTCACTCCTATGATTTGAGAACATAGTTAGGCTTAGTATGGTGGTCGTGGTTAGGGGTGAGGCTACCTAGATGCAAACCCACCGTTGGAAGCATAAATGGCTCTTTTTGATAATGACATCCCTTCCCAAATTCATCAATAAGTGACATGTCTAGAAGTTGAGGAGGTTCATTGAGGGGGGAATTCCATCTAGTACATTTGCAATCTCCATGCCCGCCACCTCCTCATATAATAATGGGATCACTTCAGCGCCACTAGAAGGACTGGTGAATTCAATTCCCACTCCACCCATGTCTAGTCTTCTCTCTGTCATATCTCATGGGATCCTGGAATAGAATTCTCTATGACACTTCCCACCTCATCCTCTCCTGGTCCTTCTACTTTAGTTTTGGTCCCACCTCAACTCCTCCTTTGCATCCACCATTTACTTTGTTTCGTGCACAATTCTCTAGCTCGTGGATGACAGAACACCTCATTCTATCCCATTGATGTGTAGATAATTGACAACAAGTCCTCTCCCCCTCATTGCAGTCCGTTTGGTTGCTTCATCATGGAAGAACCGCCTAAAGGTGGCCCTTTGAGCTGTGGAAATGTAGAAGATGGTGGACCAACCAATGGTAAATGTGCACAATAGGAGAACGTCGATACTCCATGCAGATGAATTGTTTCAAGCTGAGCTTGATTATGTCTATTTTGTAATTAATTCTATCGTTGGTTTTTTTTTTTCATCAGCTTTTTTCATAATCCAGTATTATAATAGCAGTAGTGAAAGACTCTTTATCAACTACTCTACCCATATCTCTTTCTTATTTCTTCTTCTTTTATTTTTTTAGAATAACACAAAAAATGGCACTAAACTTCCACTTCTTAGGAAAACTATCTAGTTTCCCCTTCCTCATCGAGATGGTTTCCCTTAACCTTAGGGCATGACTCTCCTTCCAAACCAACCTAATTATTTAAAAAAAAAACTATCAAATTTTCTATACAAACCACCTAAAGTAAATTTATTTATTTTAATTTAAAAACAATTTTGTAATAATACGTTATTACTTCATATAAATTCATGAACATTCTTTAAACAAAACCCCACTAGCTTAAAACTATCTATGCAAACGATCCAAACTAGCTCTGCATTGTTTTCTTTTCTATATAACGTAAAATGTAAAGATAACAATTTTTTATAACAACTCTTTATTATTTTATAGAATGTCATTCAAGCAATTATGGTTTAGTCTTTAAAGATGGATAGGATATATGATAGGACTGTGATGCTGGTTACCGCATGACAACCAGTTAAATATAATTGTACTTCTTTTAGTAATATTAACCTAAAAACATATGCATAATTAAAATTAAAAGAAAAAATTATTTCATTTTTTAATTTTAAATTTAATTTAAACGAAATATATATGATTAAAATTTTCAATTATTTTAATAAATTTATTTTAAATTCTAAGATGATATATATATATATATATATATATATATATATATATATATATATATATATATATATATATATATATATATATATATATATATATATATATATGAATGAGAGTTCATTATTAGCTAATTAGCTTGAAAGAATATTATTAGGGTAAGAAATATATTTTAATGTTAATATATAAATGGCATATTATTGTTTTTTTTCAAGTAGAATGAGAGATGTATTATTTTTGGCTATTCATTATTAAGATAATGTGTTTCATTTAAAAAATATATATAATTAAAAGTAAAAAAAATTATTATAAAAAATATATTTAAGAAACTATATATATATATATATATATATATATTTGTAAGGAAGATCCTAGCATGTATGTCGTCACTAGGAGTGGTGAAACCACTAATGAGGATAAGGGAGAAAATCTGGATATTGACCTTTGGATTTATAAGGCACCTTTAAACAAATATGGATTCGATTTACAGCACGTAAAAGAGACATTTGTTGATGTGCAAAAGGGGTTTGCAGAGGGAAGCACATCAACATCAGGTAGACCCATGAAGGAGGTATGGGTAGATGAAGAAATCAAGCCATTTTTACAAGCTTGCATTAAGATACTGCACAACAAAAAGGCAGTAGAGAACCTTTAGGCCCTGATAGATAACTGTGAAAAACAGGAACAATCACTGATAGAACAATAAGTTGTCAAAAAAATATATAAGAATAAGAAGAGGACAAGGCGAGAGATGTATATGAGCATGCAAATCAGTGCTTCTGAGATGGATCAGGTTATTCTAGATTTGGGGTTTGATGCAAATGTCCTACCTAAGCAAATTTGGCAGCGCATGGGAGAACCCAAGCTAGAATGGTCTACCATTCAACTTCACATGGAAAATCAATATGAAATCATTCCATTAGGAAGGTTTTCGCAAGTCGTAGTCAGTATAGAAGGTGTTAAGGTACTTGTTGTTTCGGGGAAAATCACCCTAGAGGTTTGTTGGGTCTAAACCTCCATAGAGCAGGGCATGCTATTAAGAAGGACTCACACACAACCATACTTGAATGCAAAAATCTAGTTAACAATGATAGCAGAACTCACCCGAAGTCCTACGTTCGATGTAGATCCCGCGGGGTCCAAACCCCCAGCAACCCTTCTTCCTCCTTCAACCTAGAAAACAAGAAAGAACGTGCACGGAAACCTATTTGTACAACATATAATTCTCCTAAACGTTAGTGCAATCCATGTGAAACATTATATAAACCATAATAAATTCTTAAATGATAATCTTTTCACATATATAAATAAACATAAACACAGGAGTTTAGGAACAATATGGTTCTTCATTATCACGAACAGCATGTACAGTAGTAAAAGTGGAGAGATCACCTGAATCCTTCCACGATCTTCGAGCAGACCGTCGTTCAGATTCGTCCCGCCCTTGCCTCGCTAAGATTCTTCCAAGACTTGTGCACTCAAGATGGCATATAAATGGATGAACATCTCCAGGAAACAAGGGTTTCCTGTATAAATCTGGGAAAGTGCAGGAGGCACAGGGAATCAGACTTGAACTGGGATTCCAATAGAGTATAATGTCTATAAAATTTCTCCCTCCCTTAGGCCATGCACATGAGGGGCTTTTATACTCCCTCAAAGTAGTTTCAATCAGTTGGAAACAGTTGGCCACGTGCTGGGGTGGTTGAACTACCAGAGTAACCATCAACCCAGCCCGAAAATAGGGATTTTTTATATATTTTTTAATGATTTTAATGGCATACGCGGAAAATTACATGTGGACTCGCGTATACACGCGGAAAAGTCTGGGCATATCCGCGTATAGGGATTTTAACACTGTTTTTTAGTGAATTTTGTTCAAGTCTGTAAGAATGGGTGCCCAAAGCCATAAAAACAATCATGAATCATATGAAGGTGAAAAATGATGCTATAACAGATGCCCCCTAATATATGAGGTCAGAAGGGGTACATGATGGCCGAAATGTATTATGCACATAGAAAGAACTTCGCAAGGACAAGAGAGGACTTCACCAGATTTCAGCCTGCCAAAACCAATGAAAGAAACCAGAGAGTCAACTCATGCTGAGGCGGGCATACCCATGCTCAGTCAAAAATACATCATATGGAAAGTACTGAATAGATCCAACATGTATACAAGTATAGTTGAACTGAAAGTACACAATGAATCATCTGAGCATGGCCCGGAAGTATAAGTCTGAATCAATGTCCAAGTATCACATATAGAAAACTGATCAATGATGCTGCAACTGGATGTCTGATCATATAAGTAACTGAATCTCCAAGTACCAAATCATAAGAGGTGGAATAAACGGTACAATCACGCAACTCGGGAGCCAACATATAGGATGCTGTTGTACTGACACTGCAACATATAAGGGTGAACGACATCACTGGCAGAAACTGAATGGACTGTCAAAAGTGAACCGAAAAATGCTGATGAAATCTGAGGTCTTCACCAATCACTATGGCACAATTCTACACCATGGGAATAAATGAGCTAAAGTCGACCATGTGAGAAATCGTTGGATTACCGGTCAATGATGTATACCGTTAACCAACGCGAGACAACCCACCAATAATGAAAATGAGTGTCAAGGTGCCCCAGTACAATCTAACAAGTGCGAATGAATGAGTTGAAGTCGAACACTTGAAAGAATATACCAATCAAGAGGCAATGATGAATCCCCACTATCGATAGCGAAGAGTCTGCCACTGATGACTGCAAACCCTAAGGTACTGACAAAAAGACTCTAGACCTTATTCCCAGAGCAATGAGTCGGAGTCGATGGGAAAAGATCTGCTGGAAGGAAGGCATTAAGGCATCCCACATCAATCCAGCACGAGTGTAACCCATAGGCCAAGATGTGGAAGGAATCAGACGAAGTAGAGTGACGGAACCAAACCGAAGTACGTTTCCGACATGCACAAGATGAAGCTAGCGCACGGAAGAAACCCTCTAAACCAACCAATAATGAAAGATGACACAGAGGCAAGAAATCCACCGATAGGGTCAAATGGAAATCAAGGTACTACATGAATCCCAATTGCGATAATGTATGCTGACGTCAAACACAGGGGAAACCACTCAGTCAAAGACCCATAATGATGATCAAATGCTGAGCACAAGGTCACCTATCAATGATGGAAATAGGGCCAGGGTGCAGCTCTAGGTTTGCTCTCAGAGAAATGTGTCGTAGTCGATAAGAGACAAACCCGCTAGCAAGAAGTCAATGGAGACCTTCTCAAACCAGCACGAGCAGAGGACCAAAACATCTGATGTGATAGAAAAAGATACTGACAAGACCGGGAAGGCCGATTGAATAATGAGTCAAGACACACCACATAATGGCCGACTCTGGTTAGACTTCCCTTGAACAAAAGCATGACTCGTGATGACCATGGCAGTAAAAGTGACACTGTATAAGTCTGTTATGCAGGAGGTAGAACAAACTCTCCATATGATTGGAAGAGATAACCAACCGGGGAAGAACTAACAAGTGAAACAAGGTAAAGGCTGAACCTAGGTCAAAAATAAAACCATCCCAAATGTAGGAAATATATATAAGTATATGTGCTTTGTTCAAGGGCGACAAACTGACACTGTACTGCCATCAAATAACGAAGTTACATCCCGTTCCCGCTCTTTTTGTTATATTTTATTTTTTTGTCTTTTTCATATAATAAGCCTGAAAAAGAATAAAAGAATGCTATGGTATAATGGATAGAACGAGTATCAAGAAACAGATGCACTAGTTCCTGGGATTGGAACGATCCTATGCTCAATGCAAGGTGGCAGAAACTGGTAAGTGATACTCAGAGGAGTGTTCCATCCATGGGTAAAAAGGGTGTCAAGTCGCGATAGCTAAGTGCATGCAATGTTTAACTTGCATTTATTAGACAAGGTCAAAAATTTGGCTTAAACATTGAGTCCAAATGAAGCCAGCTAAAGGCCAAGATAAACAAGTAGTCAATATGCAATGCAGTAATGCAACTAAAGAACACCAGGGATCCTCTAGGGTAATAGCCAGAAAAATGATAATGAAGAAGAAGAAGAATGAAGCTTCAACATATAAGTCATGGCGAGACTAAAGAGGACTCCCGAGCCTACATGTAACGCAGCATGGGCAACAAGTGATAGCGAGGAACTAACTAGGAAGCCCATGTAAAGGAAGGCTCTACCACCAAGTCATGATTAAATAATCGGCGAGTGAAATGGGTGTAATACTCATGACTTGATGGGATCGACCCTATAAGTGATTAACGGAGGCTAGAATGATGAAAATTCAACGGAAAGTGATTCCCCCCAACCTATATGCCAAGAAGATTTACACCGCCATGACGGGTCGCCATCATGGATCGAAATCTCAAAATCTCAAAATCACAAATGTACTCGAAAACATACCAAACTCGGGTACCCAAGCATCCGAGCAGTTTAAGATAGATTGAAAAATAAGCATAACAAATTTTTGCGAAAATTTTCAACTTTTTGGGCATAAATAGACAAATTACCTCATATTTGGTTCATTGTTACATTGTTGATTTGGGAAAAAGTGCTCTGGAGGAAAAAGCCTCTTTCTTCAAAACAGGAGCAACCGACCGTCAATCTTCACTGAATTTGTTAGGTAAGCTCATAAACCATCCTTGCTATTCATTTTGTCCATTCATAAATTAAAATTTAGGAATTTTCACCGTAGAATCTCTTTCTAAAAATCACGGGTTTGCGCATACGTGGGTTGATAATGATCAAGTCGCGTATATACGCGACTGTGCACAAAGAAAGTCGCGTATGCGTGACCCAAAATGAAAAATGCGTAGCTAATGAACGAATTATTGAAATTTTGCAGGATGACCATATCATGGAGAGAGCATGAACACAGTGCTATAGACAATGAAGTCATGCAGGACCAAGTATAACTGAATATTCTTCAGAATTGCGGATTGCTCAAGTTTTTCAAAATGCCAAATATGAAGAGTAATGTCCGGTTGCTCGAAATTCTTGTGAACTATTGGGAACCGAAAGAACATTGTTTCATTATAGATCAGATGCCCATACGCATCGAAGTGGAAGATATATATCTTATTACTGGACTCTCCCGGAGGGGGGAGCTAGTAGACTTGCACGATAAGCCTTTGGGAGGGCTAACCATGGAAGATTGCATCCACGTGTATTACGTAGAGGGTTCCAAGAAAGCTGGAACTTAAATTGCTATCAAAGATCTAAGAGACTTGCACATGAAAATCCTCCTTTTTACCATTGGGAGAGTAGCAGGATCAGCTTCTCTACACCAGGCATCTAGGACGCAAATGAGTATAGCAGTGGAATGCTTAACTCATGTATATGATTGGTGCACAACTCTACTGATGAACATGAAGCAACAATTGACTTCTATCCGAAAAACAAAGACAATTTTTTTTGGATATGGTACAATTTTGATGACATTCTTCTTCGATAAGATTCCAACGCTGAGACCCAGAGTGATCTCTACCATCAGCAGCCCGAGAGACCCAAGAATTGCCCACTGGGCAGACATGATGAAGAGATTGGGGGGAAGTGAAGTTCCCCGGACCACTTGAGATGATGAGTTCTTCCAATGGTGGAGAGAACAAATCATCGTTGTGGATGACTATCCCTATGCAGGGATGGACTTTCGTGGCGATCCAGATCTTTTCCTTCCACCAGACGTAGCATGGGGCACAGTCGGTAAGTTTGCAATTTTTTGACTTATATAATTTTTTGGATTTTTTCAATATGTGTGAAAAAATGTGAAAAACAAACATGTTTTTGATTGGATTCAAAATGACTTACAATTTTTTAAAATGATCATGAAACGGATATTGGACCAGTTCGACCTGAGGGATACCCACGACATAAGCGTCGCAGAGGCAAGGCAGATACAGTAGATTCAGACAGAACCCTCCATGCCGTACAGAGAAACTTGGAGGGGTTAACCCGCCAAGTACCTATGGCTGTAGTGGAAGATCTTCCTGAAGCCATCCAGAGACAGGTGGTAGGAGTACCCCGTGACTGGGTACGGTTATTCCGCCGAGTTGCCACTGCGATTGTGTTCTATAGGAACACAACTTCTAGGCATGGACCACAGGATTAGATATATATGATGTATCAGATGACTGTATTATTTTTTGAGACTGAACATGATCGAGCATAAGCCCAATTTTTGTATGACCTTATGGATCCAAATTTTTGTATAGTTTTTTTAACACTTTGATGATATATATACAACGATGTTTGATGTGATGTGACAAATGTATCAAAATATATGATGTTTTTGATGATTAAATCTTATTGTATGGAATGATTAATATTCCAATCAATTTCTTGATTAGCTAATGAGTCTGCCATCCAATTGTCAGCTCGAGGAATATGAATGAAAGTTAAAAATTGAAAATGATCTTTGTAACAAACGGTACCTCAAGAACAACTGGAGCAAAAATGGATCTTCGAACCCGATAAGTATTGTTCAACCGCGACACCACCAACCGAGAGTCCAAGAAAACTACCAATGAATCAACACCAAAGATATTGCCTCCGAGAGTAGATAAACAATTGCGTGGTATTCTACTACATTATTGGAAGCAGACCAATGCATACCTCTTGATACTATCACCGATCGTGATGGATAATGAAGCACCTGTCGCGAAAGCCAAGTTTCGGTGTGTCTACTAGCACCATCGACGAAACCAAAAATGACTCACATTATCCGACACAACCTTGCCAAAGCAGATCGAAACATCACCAACTCATCAAAGATCAAAAATCAACCAGATATGTACAAAGAAAAAACTACTATATACAAAAGCAACATGCCAGGCCGAAGCCTAGGCATAATACTTCTTCAAATAGAGCCCATTTCTGGGCTCCGGCAACTCGTTCCCTTCAAAATCAACCAAGGTATAAGCTCCTTTTTTAAGGACTTTTTTAACGATAAAGGGGCCATACCACATAGATTTAAATTTTCGTGCCCCCAGGGCATCTTTTTCTTGGGCATAGACCAAAACAAGGCCACCTTCCGAAAAAACCCTAGGCTTGACCGCCTTATCGTACTGAACTTTAACTCAGTTTTTATGCGCTTTATTCATCGTGGTGGCATCTCGACGCTGCTCATCGAGATGTTCCAGATGAAGGAGCCATTCTTCAAGACTAGAAGTGTCAGGAAGAAGTTCAACAGCTAATTTAAGAGAAGGAATCTCACATTCAATGGGAACAATATCTAACCCGTGCACTAGTCAATGAGCAGTTACTAATTTCACTAACGTTCCGTATGCCCAAAGTGTGATATAGCATAATATGCCGCTTGATCGAGCTTTATCAATTTTCCTTTGAAGAATTGTCTTCAAGGATTTATTCACAACTTCCACTTGCCCATTGGCTTGAGGATAATACGAAGATGAATGCTCCTGTCGAAAACCTAATTTTAGAGCCAACTCAGGCATCACGCTATTCTGAAAATGACTACCATGATCAGTGACAATATCTCTAGGAATACCAAAACAAGCCATAACCTGGTTGAAAAGAAAAAGAGCTGCATTCTCACCATCATTCCCAAAAGTAGGCATAGCCTCGACCCACTTCGTAAAGTAGTCTACTGCTACAATAATGTACTTGTGACCTTTAGCTGAAGGCTGGTTACAAGTAGTATAATCAATACCCCACTTTGTAAAGGGACCGACAGTAATGACTGGAAAAAGCAGAGCTGGATGAGCGCGCATTTTTCGAGTATAAACTTGAAATGGATGACACTTTTTGACCGACTCCATACAATCTTTGAAAATCGAAGGCCAAAAGTACCCAGCACGCAAAATATTTTGGGCTGTAGCAAGCCCAGATAAATGACCACCACAAGCTCCACTATGGCAATCATTCAACACAACCTCAGCTTCTTTGAGAGTTAAGCAGCGTCTCAGGATTGAATCAACCCCTCGACGGTATAAAGCATCACCAATAATCAAGTAATTCTTAGCCAAGTGACGCAACTTACGGTGCTCATCTTTCGAAAAAGTAGAGGGAAACTTTGCAGTCTGAAGATACACAATGATATCTCCATACCAAGGATCCTATGGAGAGATAAGAAACAACGATCTATCCGGGAAGGATTCATCATGCATAATCTCATCCCTACGTGGCAACTCAAGATCAATTCACAAAACCAATGATTTCTTGACTCAAGGCATAAACTCAAGATCAAATTCCTGCAAAATCACAATCCATCTATTGTATTTGCCCCCAATCACTCGCCTACTGAGGACAAACTGAAATGGATTGGCTGCTGCCAAAACATAAGTTTTTCGTAGAATAATGTAGTGTCGGAGTCGCTTCACAGCATGAACAGCTACCAAAGCTAACTTTTCTATCGGAGTGTACCGGAGTTCAGGTCCTACCAAACCTCGACTAAGGTAGTAAATAACATGCTCTGCAAGAGCATCGTCCTCCTGAACCTGAACCATACCAATAGTAGATTCTGCTGCTGCCAGATACAAAAGGAAATCCCTGCTATAATCAGGTGGACTCAATAAAGGAGCAGAGGTCAATGCTTTTTTCAAAGCATCGAATGAGTGTTGAGCGAAGTCATCCCAAAGAAATGGAACTCCCTTCTTCAACAATCTCATAAATCCCTTGGTAACTTTAGCATAATTTACGATAAATCTCCAAAGAAAATTAGACTTTTCTTGTAGACTTTGAAGTTGACGGATAGAGGACGGGGGAGGCAACCGAAGTATTGCCTCAACCTTGAAGGGATCTACCCTAATCCCTTCCCTAGACACAATGAATCCCAATAACCGACCGGATGTAACCGCGAAAATGCACTTGTTCGGATTCAACCTAATCTTATAGAAACGACAACGTTCAAATATTTGTCGGAGGTGAGCAGGATGATCCATCCTCTTTCGAGAATGAGCAGCTAAATCATCCAAATACGCCTCGATAATCTTTTTGATGTCGTGGAAGGCATATGACATGGCCCACTGAAAGGTAGCCCCAGCATTTTTAAGACCAAAAGGCATCTTCTTGTATGCAAAATTACCCCAAGGAAAAATAAAGGCAGTCTTATGCTGATCTTCAGGACGGATAGTAATTTGATTATATCCAGAGAAACCGTCCATGAAAAAGAAAATCTCATTACCGGCACACTCATCAATGATTTGATCGATAAATGGTGTGGGGTAATTATCTTTAGGACATGCTTTATTTAGGTCTCTGAAATCGATGCAAACTCGAATCGTTCCTTGCTTTTTATCTACCAGAATAGGGTTTGATACCCATTCTGTCAAAGGAACCGGGAAAATGAATCCCGCCTTAAGCAGCTTCTCAACCTCACCTTTGATAGTTGTTGCCTTCCTAGGATTGACCGGACGAAGTTTTTGCCTTACAGGCTTAGCGTTTTCGTAAGTCTTGATCTCATGCTGGAAAATAGATGGATCTATACCAGGCATTTCCTCATAATACCAAGCGAATATATCCCTATACTCTTTAAAGAGCTCGGTGTAAATCTAAATCTCTTCACGGGAACATTCAGCTCTGATGAAGACATTCTCGATGATATTGGGATCCCTGGAAATGTTCACCGGGATAGTAGGAGAAATCATAGCCATGTTCCCTTCAGCATAAACCTGTGTTGGTGCTAAAAGGTTCAGGACTGGGCGAATAGGACCAGGAGACGGAGGACTTGGAAAACTTGTTTCAACTTCGCTCAAATCAAGTAAAAATTAAGACCGATGATGTAAATCATCCCACGGTCTATCTATACCAGTCATAACTTCCAGGATGGCCTCTTCAGATGGAAGAGTGGTATCAAGGCAATCTTGGGCAGAAGAAGAACTAAGTGTCCAAGCCGGAGCCACATCTCCATCCAACTCTTCCGGTGAGAGAGGAGCTGGGATGGATTCTGCAGAGTCAACAATAGACTGATAAGCAATCTTAGCTGCAGACATTGGAAATTCCATTCCACCCACTTGACCTTCCACTAATGTGGCAGTAGGGGAAGGTAAGGTCCAAGGGTCCGAGAAATAATGAGTTCTGAAGAACTCTCTTCGAAGAGGAGCCTTGGAGGATGAAATTGCATTAATATGAACCGTAGGAGGAGGAATATCAAAAGTACCCATCAAGGAAGAATACATTCCAACTCCTAAATTCTCAACAGGCGCCTTGGTATTATCCAACTTGGGAACAGATGAGTCAGTGGACGCATTCGGGTCTACAGGAGGACAGTCCAGTTGGTCCATTGTAACAATCCTCCCTTCATGAGGGAAACAAATAATGCGAAATAATGAAGATGCAATGGCATCCATCTCATAAATCCAGTTTCTCCCCAACAGAAGGTTGTAGTCCAAGCTTGCATCAACTACCTCAACCTCTATATTCACAGTTTTTCCCCCAACACAGATAGGCAAAGCTGGGACAATACCATGGGGTCTGTGAGAATGACCATCAAACGCAGTCAGAAGAGTGGTAGATGGAACAGCTTTGGGAGATCCAATCGTCTTCCAACATTTGAGAGACATCACGCATGTGGAAGCACCCTCATCAACAACCGTTCGAAAGATATTACACTTCCGGTACGATGATTTAATATGAAAAGCCATATGATGGGGGAGTCTCTTCTTAAAATTAGTCATATCAAATGTAATCAGAAGAGAATTTTTCGGATCAATAGCCCCAATGGTAGTGAGCAAAGCACTGCGCTGAGCCGGACAAGGCTGGAGCACCTCTAAAGCCGACATGGCACAAGGACTCTGTGACAGATCTTCCATAATAGAGTAGTTCTGGGCAGCCCTAGCGTTTGGATTAATCGTCGACCGCTTGGTAGATGCTTTGGGCATCCGAGGTATAGGCTCAACAGTAGGCCTTGTAATGTGAAGCGGCTCAGTAGCATCAGGAGCATCCTTAGCTTTCGAAGACTCTTCTCCACCATAATCACGGGATCTCGTAGCGACATCCACGTGAGCACTCATCATGAATATGTTTGATGGAATTTCCCCTTCCTGGGTGCCCCCAGAGGAAGCCCCAGGATTTTGATTCGCGCCAACAACTAGTTGTTGCCCTTGGGGAAAAGGGTTTGTTAACATAGCCTGGGAACTAGAAGAACCTTGCTGAGCTAACAGGCGCTGCACATCCTGAATTTTAGGGCAAAGGTGTGTAAGATGGTCTCCAGCACACAGCTTACATGGAAACTTCACCTTCTTTTTCTCCTTTGGACCCTCACCAACATGCTCGTTGGTTTTATTTGCATTACCCTTCCCATTCTTGCCCTTTTTCTTATTATTTCATCCCTTCTTCTTCCCTTCGGATTGTTGATTTCCTTTGGGATCAGAAGCTTGGACAACATTTATGGACAAAGACTGGGAAGGTGATGACTCAGCAGGCACAGCCTGACCAGAAGGAGCAGATTGTAAAGACAACTGCTGCAATTGAGTAAGCAGGCTGGCTGCACCACTATTGATCGATCCAATTAGTCCGTCACCATGAGGACCAGGCTTAGTTTTGGATAAATCTAATTTGGAGCGAGGAGCATTGGGAAAATACTTATGGAGGACCCCAGACTGAGAATATATCAGTTCCAACTGCTAGGCCCTAAAAATGGCCTGCTCCTCGGAAAATACCCTGGAGAGGGATACATCTTTTGAAATATCTGACTGCAGAGATTTCAAAAACCATTCCAACAGGAATTCTCCTAGAATATGAGCTTTAATAATCCTCTTCCTTCTCCGCCATTCCTGAATATGGTCAGAAATGTGGGTTGCGTCGTCCTGTTTAAAATTAGCCAGGAGTTCAGTCCCGGCATCATATCGGACAGGCAACTGGAAATGGTTTAGAAATGTAACAGCCAGTTCTCCAAATGTAGCAAAACTACCCCCAATTAGCTCAATATACCATTTGGCAGCGTTTCCAGTTAGGGTGCGTTGAAACAATCTCAACCTAATCGAATCATCGATCAGGGAGTTCGAAGAACACCATAAATGGAAGGTAGTGATGTGGTCAGCCGGATCTTCTCCATTCTTGCCTTCAAACTTTGGAATGTCTGAAGGAAGTTTGGTGGGAACCGGAGGCCACCCCGGACTATAACGGATCGGATCATTAGTCAATTTCGACAGATCTGGCAAGTTTAACGTTGCCAGAAAAGGTAAATGAGGCGGAGCCTGAGGATTCCATCCTTGATAGGATGAATTCCCAACATTCTGAAAAGAATACCCTGGATTTGATGAGGCACCAGGTTGCCAGAAAGAACTCGTAGAAAAAGGAGAAGAACCTCCTCCCAACACAGAGTTACCAAAGCCCAGACCAGCTCCCCCCCCCGAAGTATGAAATGAAGAGGAAAGCCCCTGATAGGGGTTCCATGCATTAGACAGAGGAGAAAAAGTCTGATAAGCACTCGACGAAGGGAAAGAAGCATTCCCTTGGTGACCAGCGTAAAACTGATTCCCTTCCCCTGTTGTAGTGAATACAGGGTTCCAACCTATAAAAGTAGTCGAATTATGACCTCGAGACCAAGGGTTGAAACTCTGAGTCTGAGAAGTAAACGGAAAGGACCCTATAGAAGGATTTGAACTAGGAATATGTCCAGTTCCGAAGGGGAACCCTTGAAAAGAAGCTGATCCACTAGCCATGGAAGACATGGGTGTAGATCCAGCTGCAACAGCGAAAAAGGAAAAAGAAGGAATCCCACTAGTGGGCATTCCAAAACAGAAGGGACCAGATTGAGAAGCATGTGCTTGGGTGAAACCAGAGCCAAACACAGCAGCACTAGAAGCAATCGAAGATATAGCAATAGTGCCCCCTCCTTCAACAGAAGCAGGAGTCTGAATGCCTGCAGCACTCACAGCAGAAGCCACGTTCCCAGTCGTGGCCATCGAAAGGTATGTATAATACGGAGGATCTTCCAATCTCTCTGAATCAGGTCTGATGTATTCAACAATGAACGGATAATCAGGAGGAAGAGGAGATGGAAGTGACACTGATGGTTCAGGTACTTCCTCTATTTGAACTTCTTCTTCCTGCAGAAATAAAACTCGCGAGGTGAGCGGAACGCTCCTCTCGGAACCAATACCAGAATCAGCTACGAAACCTTGAGACCCTTGTGGAGGATCTCTCTCCACTGCGTCAGATGTCACAGGGTGGTACCCACCTGCTAAATCACTCCTACGCCTTCTTGAAGAAGGCTCTGAACTCTCAGGAGATAACCCTCGGATTCTCCTCAATCGACAAGGCGCTTGATCAGCCACTTTAAAAAATTTTAATTAGACTCAAAAAATATAAATCTAGGCAAGCTAGGAGCAAAGAGCACTCACTATATAAAGAAATCCCTGAGATACAATAAAGCAAATATCCTTCAAGTATTTCCGCTCCGGGTGATTAGGACTGGACACCAAAATACAGGAAAGCGAAATATAGGACCTCCCGAAAGTAGTCTGGGATAATTACGGCCCAGGCCTACTAGCGAAGGTAATAGAAATAGTTACGCTGACCTCCTAACGACAGCCTTTGCTGACACAAGTACCCAAGCTTCGCAAGGGCACCCCCCAGAAGTACTGTTGAAAGTGATGCGATGTCTGCCTCAGGTACCACGGGTATTCCCCCCCGCAGTCACCTATGTGGAACCTAGGAATGGCAACTATGGGCACCAATCCGTGTCAGAAGTCGAGCGGAACGGTCTTGAGGTCAGATTTAGCAAATCAGAGAGGGGGTATCTCTCTTCTCATCCTTCACTTCCCCTCGCGCTTGACTCTATGGAGGAGAGCTTTCCTGGTCCACCTAACGGAGTTGGATTTCGCTCAATTAATCAACTTCTATGTTTTGTTTGAGCGGCCTTGGAGAGTTAACTCTCCACTCACCTAATCCAAGGCCCTACAACCTAGCTAGTTGGTGTATGACACTTTAAAAACTTGCTAGTTGCTTTTAAATTATATCACTTATTTTAATTGGTCGTTATGTTAAGTCAAAGGGATACGGAAATGAAACTTGTGGTTTTTAGACGTAGAAAAAGAAATTAATAAAAACCAAACTACATGCAAATGCAGTTATTGTCTTTCGATGAAAAGCAACTTCTATACGGGTTCTACGAGATTAAAAAAAATTATTTTTCTTTTCAGATAACAAACTCCACACTCACAAAAACTATGAAAATGACTAAATGCTTAAGTGCACCTGATGCAAATCACTAAGAGCATGCAAATTCTAAGATGCGAAATCTACTAAAGCAGAGAGAAATTTCCCAAATATCCTTTAGTTTTATCTCTTTTTGGTTGTCCAGAAAGCTAGTTCCCTAAATCAGAAACTCTTAATATAAAGACACCAAAAACGCTTGAAACAAGAGGAAGAAACCAATGACAATTCCTTTCCAAAATCAAGTTGAAAACCAAAAGCAAGAAACTTCAACAAAGCTTCAACAGATATAAAAAAACAAAAACAAAAATGCAAAAAAAAATCAAAGGACAAAACAAAATGTTGTTGAGCTTTTGAGTTTTATAAAGAGGAAGAGCTCAACAAGACCAAGAAAACCTATCAAATTCCAAGCCAAACAACTCTGAATTTCAAGAAAAAAATTCAAAAATGCTCCAAACCTTATAGGGCCAGCTAGTAGCAATATTTATATGAGCAAAAGAAGATAAGAAACCCAAACACTCAGCCTAGAAGAATAGTACAACCTTGTAGCAAACAAAAACTTCAAAGAACCTAGAAAGACTCTTCAAAAATTTCAACAAGAACTAGTCAACTGAACTCAAGAAAACCAACCAAGAAATGGGAAAAAATCGAAATGCAAAGCAAGACACAAAGGTAGGAAAGAGTAAATGAGAAAAAGCCCTCTGTTCTAATAAAGAAAAATAGCCAAGAATCCCCAGGAAGAGATCTTGGTACTCAAACCAGAAATGCCAGCACAAGAAACAAGATTTTCCAAAAAAGCTAGTTTTCAACCAAACCAGAGAGAGAAAAGACCAAGGACCACTCTCTACACAATCCAGAGGATACAAAGACACTATAGGAACAGGCCTCCATAGGCAGACAAGGCCAAAAAGCCAAAAAACCTAAAATTTCAAAATTGACCTAGGTATACGCGACTTGACAGTTTAGTAACAAGCGTGCATACGCGACTGTGATAAAGGAAACCCGCATATACGTGACTCCCTTTAACAAAAACTGTGTGTATACGCGTCTGTGTACAGACTAACCCGCGTATGCAAAGGTAAATAATGAAAATTAAAAAATATCAAGCCTGGATAAGAAACCAAGACTTCAGTCTGACTGAGAAAGAGTTAACTGGACTGAAAATAAAAGTTAAAACTATTGGAAACCTATCAAACAGCTGAAACCACCCAACAGGAGAATCACAATAATGTGGTCCCCAGTGGAGTCGCCAGTTCTGTTTCGAGGAAAATCACCCTAGAGGTTTGTTGCGTCTAAACCTCCACAGAGCAGGGCATGCTATTCAGAAGGACTCACACACAACCATACTTGAATGCAAAAAACTAGTTAACAACGATAGTAGAACTCACCTGTAGTCTTACGTTCAATGTAGATCCCGCGAGGTCCAAACCCCCAGCAACTCTCCTTCCTCCTTCAACCTGGAAAACAAGAAAGAACATGCACGGAAACCTAGTTGTACAACATATACTTCTCCTAAACGTTAGTGCAATCCATGTGAAATATTATATAAACCATAATAAATTCTTAAATGATAATCTTTTCACATATATAAATAAACATTAACACACGAGTTCAGGAACAAGATGGTTCTTCATTATCACGAACATCATGTACAGTAGTAAAAGTGGAGAGATCACCTGAATCCTTCCATGATCTTTGAGAAGACCGTCGTCCGGATTCATCTCGCCCTTGCCTCGCTAAGATTCTTCCAAGACTTGTGCACTCGAGATGGCATATAAACGAATGAACATCTCCAGGAAACAAGGGTTTCCTGATATAAATCTGGGAAAGTGCAGGAGGCACCGGGAATCAGACTTGAACTGGGATTCCAATAGAGTATAATGTCTATAGAATTTCTCTCTCCCTTAGGCCATACACATTAGGAGCTTTTATACTCCCTCAAATTAGTTTCAATCAGTTGGAAACAGTTGGCCACGTGCTGGGGTGGTTGAACTACAAGAGTAACCATCAACCCAGCCCAAGAATAGGGATTTTTTATATATTTTTTAATGATTTTAATTGAATACGCAGAAAAGTACATGTGGACTCGCGTATACACGCAGAAAAGTCTGGGCATATCCGCGTATGGGGATTTTAACACTGTTTTTTAGTGAATTTTGTTCAAGTCTGTAGGAATGGGTGCCCAAAGCCATAAAAGCAATCATGAATCATATGAAGGTGAAAAATGATGCTATAACACTTATTATCAAGGCGGTCTAGGTACATCTGGTTATTCCTCATATGCAACCCCCTGTACACGTTGTCTCGAGCTAGCCTTTACTCTTTCCTACAAGGAACTAAAAATCCTCTGTAATTTTTTTTTCTAGCTAAATCTTGATAAATTGTAAATTTTATAGCTTGAGTCATTCATAAATACGTATTTTATGGACTGCTCCAATAATATTGTTTGATTACTTAATGTAGAACTGTCAGCTTCTCAATGAATATTATTTTCTTATTCAGTTTAATATTACTGTTCGGTTGTCTGAAAAAAATCCCCATTGCAGTCAAAGGAAATATTTTTCATAATAGTGCTACAATGTCTTACATTTACTTACCCTTTATCATGTATATTTATTGACTTGTATTCTCTAGCATTCTTTACTTCCAATTAAAGTACTAGATTGTGTTATTTTCAAATATAAATTCACTTACAGTTCTAGTATAAGAATATCCTCTAAAACATACGTATGTATAAGCTCTTCTGTCTAATGCATTCTAGTTTAGCATTTATCTTTCTCAATATAACACAGAATTTGGTTAACTATACAATACAAAACTTCCTTTCACTATGCCATGCATACATTTAATTCCCATGTATATTCATTTCTGTTTATTAGTTTGTTTTAAACTAAAACGTATAGTTTAGTACTTAATACTAATTTATCTTATTAAACTATCAATTTCCTGTGAGGTACCTAACCTCAGATCTAGACCCACTACTGGGTTTTAGACATTCTGAGAGTTGGTCCTCCACATAATAGGTTTGTACAATAGTACATAGTAACATATTTTCTCAATAGTTAATTCAATTCAATGTACATACAACAAAAATATATTTCTAATTTTTATAATTTGCACAACCTAAACATATATCCAAAACCAAAATTTCATATAGATCCAACTACTTTACCTTTTCCAATAACTCATCACAATATTAAATTATAATTTAAAAAAATTAAATTTAAATATGCATACCACTTTAGGTAGACTAGGTGCCTCCCAAACTTATAACTCTTTCTCCACAGCTCACCCTCGAGTAGAGATATTTTTCCTCCAATGATAGATAACAACCCTTTGTCTATTATGAATCAGCTTATTTAAGCTTGCTTTCCCTAGCCTGTTTCCCTTAACTACATCCAGTTAATTCAAGATGATGTTTAATTGTTTTCCTAGCATTTCCCTTTGTTTCTTTCACAAAGGTACTTTCAAAGCTAGCTTTTCCGCTTTCTAGCTTTATTCCACCTCTTCCCAGTAATTTCCTATTTACTGGGGCACCTTGTAGATTTTTATCTCCAGTCTAATTTTAGTATTTACTTTATTCCTTCCAAGTATTTTTGGAAGTCTGGGAGTCTTACAACCTTATCGATCCTCATGGATTTGGTTTCTAGATCTCTAAGAAAAATCTAGTCATTTCACATTAATTTCCATTTTATTTTATTAACTTGATATAATAAAATAAATCCACACAATTTTTTTCCATTGGGGTCCATTGTACCCTTTTGGACATGTTCAAATTTCTAATAAATCATAGCAAACTGGGGATATTACATATTCCCCCTCTAAAATTGACAATCGTCCTTGTTGTTACCAATTTCAATGTTGATTTCTCAACTCAGGATGAATATTCCTCCTTCATCTTTTCTTCTGGCTCCCAGCAGTTTCTTCAGAGTACAAATACCTTGCTTTGCCTTTACTCTACTCACTGTTATACTATGGAGTTCAATTTTCTTCCTGCTTCATTATAAGAAGTATATCTGAAAGAACCTTTTTTTCATGTTTCCACCTGTCCACAGTTCATATCAAGTCATATGAGTAGTATCATATTGAATTTATTGAGAATTTTAAAGTTCAGAATGATGTTGTTATTATATATATATATATATATATATATATATATATATATATATAACAACAACATTCTGAACTTTAAAACTTTCAATAAATTCACTTGTTAGCAAAACCCTTCAAGGTTCGTAGTAGTATACTGCAATTTTAGCACAACTACTTATTATTCCATTTTTTTAGCGAGAATTCCTCCTCACGCAAACATGGTCTATTTTTACATTATACGTGATTTCCCTGCACGTATTCTCACCTTGACTCCTTTGATCGGAGTGGTACAATTCTGGTAACACTTTGCTTCAAAAACAAATATATTTTCATTAGAAATTCATGAATTTAGAAAACCAAATTTTTCATATGCAAAGGTTCTCCTTACCTTTTGGTAGTTCATACATGCACTTCATCTACTTAATACTTGATTGATTTTCTCAATCAATTTAAATGGTGATAATCATGCTCAATTTCAACTTAATATTGTTTCGTCCATGACACAATTTCCAATTTCCAATTGAACTTTACCTCATCAAGTGTGTTAGTTATTACCTTACATCTCAAAATTTCATATCAGTTTGCAGTTTTGGTTTGGGACACATTGACTTATTTTTTTTTTCGGTTTCTAATTCAACCTATTGCTAAGCCAACCACTTTCAATTTCTTTATTCAATCAACTTCCTATTTCCATTCTGAAATTGGAATAGGATCCAGATTTTTTCTACTAAATTAGGTTTAATTTTCTCTTAGCAACATTTTCCATACCATATTCTTCCTTACTCTTTCCTCATACCAGGTCAAACATTTCCTATTTTAAATCTTTAATTTAATTTGAGTCATCAATATGTCCTATCTAAGGACATCTTATGGTAATCTTCTAAAATTTATCCTATACTGGGGTCACATTATTAATGTACCCTCTATTTTTGCAATTATCCATTTCTCCTCATTTGAAATCAGTATTTTTCAATTTTACTCGGAGGTATTTCCCTATTTTAATATTGCACCCATTCTACTTTCTTCACTTATTGATAGTCATACCTTTCATTACTCGAATATTCTTCAACCTTCAGGGGCATTTCTCTTTAAAACATCTTAATTTTCTTTCTCTTTTCCTTTTTACAGGTTTGAAGTCATTAAGGGAAAACAAACACCTAATTTTCTTAACATTTTTCTTATTGTTGAAGAATTTCTAATTCAACCTTAGGTGTTCTGAAATCAAAACCCCTTCTTACTTTACCTGAATCATACGTTTCAACAAAAGCCTTAACTCGAAATTAGTATCATTCTACTCATGTCTAAATTTTTCCTCAATCCTATGTTAAAACTTTTAATGCTTCTGCCCAACCCTTAGTATCACTTACCATTTTTTTATTTGGGTTAAATACTAAAACAGGAGTAGTTTAAGTCTTTCACTGTTCAAGTTATTTTGACTATTTCCAGTTTTTCCGTTTTTCCTCTCCTTGTTGCCGAGGAGATATTTGTTTGTATAGGATAAAAAAAAAGGTATTTACCCATCTCTTCTATTATTTTTTTCAAATATCCACTGTAAATGTTATGATGGAAGTATCAGGAATGTAACTCAAATCATGTTTACTTGATATTTTCCTCCATTCACTACTCCACCTTCGTCTGACTTTACACGACTTAATCATTGAGATTTTTATAAAATTCCTTTTCTTTAAGTATGTCATATCATTTATGTCCTTTATATTTTTGCAGAATTGTAAGACAATTCAAAACTCTTCTTTATATTTAGTTTTACTTGACACCTCAAGAAGAAAAACATTATCCATCCCATCGCTTAGAACTTCTATTTCATACTTTCTATATATTATTATTTATACATCTCTTCTTTAATTCTCATTTATGATAGCTTATTGACCATCTATACTGAGAATATTCATTCTTGAACATTGGTTTATTCAGTTTTCAGTAGTATATGCCTACTCTGAAGGTTCCAACTTTTGTTTTTACCAACATTACTAGTGATCCCAATAGGGATATACTTGGTCTTACATAGTTTCTATTCAGCAACTTGTTATTGCTGCAATTTTAATTCTTATAATATTTGGTTATTCAGCCTATATATTCCACGGATTGGTATAACACATGGTTTTACTTCATTTAACAATCATCTTTCCCTTTAGGAGAATATACGAGGAATTTCCTTTGGGACTGCCTCCTTACTCTCTTTGTTGACTGGTAAGTTTCCTACCAGCTTTTTTTCAGTTTTTTGTCTTAATTCAACAGCATACATTTTTCAGCCCTTTTCTTGCTGGTCTTTGTAATATTACTGGTTGTCCATCACCACAGATACCCTGTATTATTTTCTCTCAACAATTTGGTAGGTCCTTATTGTTGTCTACCAATTTTATTCCTATTACCACCACATAGGAATCGATAACTAAAACAGTTAACTCTAACCAAGGTTCTTTATACTTGTTTACCTTTCAGTAATCTTTGGAATCTTTTATGACAATTCTATATACAATTCCAACTTGATGGAATCTTCCTTCTTTTGCTAAACCACATCTAATTTTATCAACCATAACAGTTTGGTTAGCATGCATGTCTGTAAATTTCTTTTCACTTATCTTATAACAAATTTTATACTTCTACTGATAGAATGCCTATTAAATTTCAGTTACGTATAACTTTCTTGAGAAAATTTTATTTCTGAAAATATTTCATCCATGATAAGTGGTTCAATACTCCTACCTTTGGACTTGGAGGGAGTTTTATTCTCGAATTTTGGTCCTTCCACTCCACATCTTTCATCAGTATTTTTTTTTTGGTTGATCATAGTTACTTTATTCTGCAATTAGCATCTTCTAGTATTACTGGTTTTATGATTTATGGACATAGAATCCCTCCTCAATCTCCTTATAGCTAGTAGGTAGGCAGTTTTTAACATCATCCTACCTTTTCCTTGCTATAACAATTACCTCTTGTATTGATATTCAAGCTTGACTATATCATCGTTATTCCATTTATGGAACCCTCCCTTTTCAGAATCTACACCGCACATATATACGTGGAATTCTAAGGTTGAGGAGTTATTCATTAGTTATTCTCCATGGAAATTTTGTATTTTAATAGCTGAATTATTTTACTAACTATTAATAACACTTACCAACTAAATATCCACTTTAATTAAACTCAATTATATTTTATAATACCGACAATTATATTTCAATAACCATATTAATACGAATCGAGCCCTTTACACAACTCCTTCAATGTTTGATGTAGGTAAAGGTATCTTGGTATTCTATATTTTTCTATATTATGTTTAACACATATTGTTTATTTCTCAATTTACCATGAGAACTCAACCTTCGTAACATTGCAACATCTCTCCTTATAATTTATCTACTAAATTAAAAGCATATGTGACCCATTGTCACTTTTTTTCATATTTTCACATTTTACATTACCATTTAAAATTTTAGACATTCTTTCGAAGCAAAACTTTTCTATAATCCCCCTTTCTCCATCATAGAAGGAAGGCTTAGTTAAAATTTTCTAGAATTCCCCTGTATTTCATTATTCCTCGTAGACTGGTGTCTAGAGGAATGATCTTCCTTATAATATTCTAAGTACTTTACAAATACCCTTCTCTTTTTTTTCTTTTTTTTCCAGAACCTTCACCTTCGTGACTGTTTCAAGAGTTCAATTCTCTTATTAACCTATCTTTCTCTTCACTAACTAAAGATAGCCTTTCATTGTGGTTTTTTTTTCGGTTACACATTTATTTTTTCGTTCAATGCATCATAGCCATCAATGGAGCATTTGGATCAACTGGGTTTTCTCCACACCCAAATCCACATACATCTCATCCCCTTTACTCATGGTTCACAGCTGTATGGTTCAGCACTATTTCACTGCACATGAATTTAAATCTTAATGAAAATTAAATTTCAACAAAAATTTATAGTAACAGAAATATTTTGGTGTGAGCACACATTTTTTCCCAGTGTTTTAACATGGGCTCTAATACCATTTGTAACATCTCCCATTTTAACTTTTTTTTTGTACTAAATCTAACTTATCATTTCAGTTAGATTTATCATTCTTCACATTTTGATGTATTTCTGTCACTAACTATTTACTATACTACACTATGTCACTGTCTCCTCAATTTCTGGTTATATCACTATCTCACACGGTCATAGGATCAGCTACGAATTTTTAATATAAAATTCTCTTTCCTTATTCATTAGCGACAACTCTTCCCTTTGCCACTTATGAATATAAATTCATAATTAACTCATGAGGTAACTTTCATTTACCCCTTCACAACAACAATGGTATTTCTATACTCTTCCCCTACATCTATATTTAAATACATCTAGTTATATTTATTTAACTCGTATAGGTGTATACCCATCTTCATATGCAGTATCATCCCTTATTTGATATTTACAATCCTTAGGGACTTTTTCATTCACCGTACTTAAATTTTAATAGTGTTAATTCATGCTTTCAACTATTATACCCTTATCTACCAATCACATCATACCTATATATACAGGCATACATTTTTAATAAGTTTAGTATTCTTTAAAATTATATATGGAAATATTACCTTTACTCCATATTAAAATTCATTGTGAAACCTTTATTTATTTCCAACCATACTAAATTATTCATGTCGACATTTACCATGTTATAGTTGGATAGGCGTCATTAATTTAAATCCATATACCCATTTTATTACTATTAGTTTTAATGGCACATCACGCCAAACCATTTCACCCTTATTTTATATGTCATTGAATTCTATGTGTAAATGTAGCCTTCCTATTCACACAGGATTATTTATTTAACTGTCAATTGTAATAGCTAATCGATCTTCCTGAGATTACATTTCGGTCAGACATTAATTATGATCAGCTACTTCTTGTTTCGATGCACCAAACCATTGTTGGTGAATTTTCTTGGATTGGTTTGGCATTAAATCCCTTTTTTTACCTCTTCACGTGGCCCTCTCCTCCAGTTATTGATGCGCTGATTCGAGGGAGGATCCCCAATCCATCGACGCGTGGACGGTAGAGATTTAGGTTCCACTTAGGTTTTCAATCGTTATAATAAGTTTTGTCTTTGTTTTATAGTCTTTCTTATTCGTTTCCCATCCCAACTCTGGCCGCGGTTCTTTAGGACTCACCTCTGCAATGCAGGAAGCTTCGCAACCCACTGAGGCTGAAGTGTTGATGGCGTTCTGCAACCAAGGTCTCTCCCCGATAATTTCCAGCTAATGTGTTATCCCCATTGTGGAAATTTCTTAGCATTTCACTCATGGCTTGATATGTATCTTCATTCTTTCACACTAAGTTTTAATTTCTTATTACAGTTCTTTATGATTTTACCCAGAAAGAATTTATGGAGCTATTCGATTTCTATTTTGTTTTTTTAGTTTTATAAGAGGCTAATCGCTTCCTCAGATAATTCGGATAGGGATCTTATTACTTTTAATTTCAAAACCCATTTGCTGAGTATTCCTTGATTTAACCCAATTTTATCTATATCCATGGCCAAAATACATGAGGTGCACTTGTTTTCTTCCTAGAGTGGCACTAGGGTAAGAACTTCCTCGAAAATGTATTACTCCATAGCCCATCATCGTATTTGTTATTTTCGTTAAGATTTAAACTTTGTGGGAACATGAATGGGTTGTGGCATATGTCTATATGGCTCTAGAGAGAAATGGAACGGTACTCGGAAACATTACTTTCACAATTTCTTCATTTTCCTCATGGTAGTTAAGATCATAATCTCTTATATTTTCATTTCTACGTTACTTTTAGCTCTCATTACAATATACCAATTTTGTTGAGAATTTGTTTGGAATGGAAATTCCTTGGGCACAAATTCCAACTGTCAAATCTCACAGTATAGGAATGTGTATTTTAATTATACATAGTTTAATTTCTACTTCATACATTTAATTATACTATAATTTCCATTTTTCAACATCCTCTCATAGTTATTCTTGGGAATGTAGGAATGTCCAGCTAGCTTCCTGCTACTCTATGTCAATTCCTACGATTTTTGACTTCCTAATGGGTAAGTTAATGAATGATTAGTTCATTCGTTGTATTGTCGACTTTGAGAATATCATAAACCTCCCATAACTGACATCTCAGTCCTTTTTATTCTACCCGAGTACAAATCGAACTAATATTTCATTACTTTCAACTTAAAAATTAACTCAGAGTCTCCCTGTTTAATCTCTCTCGTTGTTTTGTCTCTTACTCAGAGAGTATCTTTTAAATTTTATATTTCATTCATTAGCGGTCAGATTTTTCCTCTGTTCCACTTCTAAATGTTTCTGAATATTATTACCTAAGAGTTTTATCTTACCATATTTGAGAATTTTAGAATTTGTTCTTACATATATTTTCTCCCAACAAAATCTCAAGAATGATTGTTCAAGGTTTGATGTTCAGTACAAATACTAACTTTTCTTATTTTTTAAATACAGATAAACATGGTACGCCTTTTCATAAGGTACTTAACTAATTTATTAGTTATTTAAATTCTACCTCATTTACCTATCTATAGAAATTTCATTTCCATTTTTTCTTCTTAGACTCTGACTTCCAACTTCGTCCATGTGAAAGTATGTCAATACATTACTTGAAATTCGGACTTGGTATAATTCCTCGGTTCCTTAATACTAACTTCTGCCCCTTGGACACTTATTATCCAGGTGGTCCTGGTACATTAGGTATTCCTCATATGCAGCCCCCTGCATACGTCATTTCCAGATAGTCTTTACTCTTTCTTGCAACGAACTGAGCGTCCTCCGTATAAACTTCTTTTCAACTAGATCTTGTTAAATTGTAAAGTTTACAGCTTGAATCATTCATAAAAACATATTGTATGGACTGCTCCAATAATATTGTTTGAGTACTTAATGTAGAATTGCATCTTCTCAATGAATATTATTTTCTTAATCAGTTTAATATTACTGTTCAACTGTCTGAAAAAAAATTTGCATGAATCCAGAAGTTCATTTCTTTCTATATAGATATTTGCAGTCAATGGAAGTTTTTTTCAAAATAGTGCTATAGTGTCTTAAATTTACTTACCCTTTTGCATGTATATTTATTGACCTGTATACTTTAGCATTATTTACTTTCGATTAAAGTACCAGAATGTGCTACTTTCGAATATAAATTCACTTACAGTTCTAGTATAAGAATATCCTCTAGAACATATGTATGTGTAAGCTCTTCTGTTTCATGCATTCTAATTTAGAATTTATATTTCTTAATATAACACAGAGTTTGGTTAACTATACAGTACATAACGTCCTTTCGCTACGCCATGCATACATTTATTTCCCATGTATATTCATTTCTTTTTATTAGTTTGTTTTAAACTAAAATGTATAGTTTAGTACTTAATACTAATTTATCTTAATAAACTATCAGTTTCCTGTGAGATACCTAACCTCAGATCTAGACCAAATACTAGGTTTTAGACACTGTGAGAGTTGGCCCTCCATAGAATAGGTCTATACAAATGTATATAATAACCTATTTTCTCAGTAGTTAATGATGTTCAATGTACAAACAACTAAAATATATTTGTAATTTCTATAATTTCCACAACCTAAACATATTACCAGAACCAAAATTTCATATGGATCCAATTTCTTTACCTTTTCCAGTAACTCATCATAGTATTAAATTATAATTCAAAACAATTCAATTTAAATGTGCATACCATTTAAGGTAGACTAGGTGCCTCCCAACCTTGGAGCTTTTTCTCCACAGCTCACCCCCGAGTAGAGATCTTTTTCCTCCAGTGATAGATAACAACCCTTTTTCTATCCTGAATCATCTTATTTAAGCTTGCTTTCCCCAGCCTGTTTCCCTTAACTACGTCCAGTTAATTCAGGATGTTGTTTTCATTTTTGCCTATGCTTTCCTTTGTTTCTTTCACAAAGGTACTTTTAAAGCTAGATTTTGCTTTCTAGCTTTATTCCACCTCTTCCTAGTAATTACTCTTTACTAGGGCACTTTTTAGATTTTAATCTCCAATCTAATTTTACTATTTACTTTATTCCTTCGAAGGAATTTTTGGAAGTCTGGGAAAGTCTTACAACCATATCCATCCTCATGGATTTGGTTTCTAGATCTCTAATCATAATCTAGTCATTGCACATTAATTTCCATTTTATTTTATTAACCTGAAATAATAAAATAAATCCACGCAATTTTTTTCCATTGGGGTCCACTGTACCCTTTTGGACTTATTCAAATGTCTAATAAAAGCATAGAAAACTGGGGATATTACATAGGTACTCTTCCAAGGGAATATGAATGATCATGATCTCCTTTTCTAAACGAATGTTGGATATCTATTTGGTGGAAACCCTAACCTATAATTTATCATTTCTATTTTCTCCTAAGCTACTCTAGATCTCTTATGAGCATCCATCATGACACTACTCTCGGGATATTAGCTCATGATCCATTTTTCATACCTACTTCTCCGCACGGGTGGTGTTGACGCACGAGGTTACTCTAAGCATCTTTCTTTACTAACAACTTACTGAAGGTCATTGCGACCTCATAGACTACAGTGAATGGGTAGCCCTATTCAAAATTGTTGTTGGGTTTTCGACTTTGCAGCTCCTTCCTTTACACCAGGTGTTTCACCATCCAATTCTTAATACAATGAAAAATCCCCTAGATCATTTATGCATTCGTTTCTTAAGGTTTTTTTCTTGGTTTATATTTTAACTTGGTTTTCTGTCTAAATGTAAGGCTAACAAACCCGTTTTCCTCCTCATTTTCATAGAGGAATCCTAGCATCTTTCCAAGTTATTTTTCCAAGTTACACTTTCCCAGGGAAATGTAGGTAGCCACAATTTGTCATTGTTTTCTCTCCTTGGTTGGGGCTCAATGTTCCCTTTTGTGTTTAGCTTAGGAATTTAGAGTCGAGTGTTTTTATATACGTTAATTCCTTCTGGTTTAAATTTATTTCCTAGATGGCTCTGCTTTTAATTGCACTCAAACTCTTGCTCGGCTTTGGCATGCATTCCCAATGTATCCAGGTGGTTCTTGAATCCCCAATTTTTATTTTTTTCTTATCATTTTTCTCATTTGAATGCCCATTTTAGCCCCTAACTTACAGTTACCAATATTGTGGATGGAATTGGAGCCCCTATAATTACCACTTATTCTATACAGGTGTTTGCAGCAGTCAAATACTTGACATTGTCACTTATTTTCTTTAATTAAAGGTTGTAAGTGCATTTTTTTATTTTTGTCTAACGATTGTAATTGTGTGACATGGATGGTACGTGACCCAGTATCCGTGTTAAGTTTTCTACTTCCTGATTCGTGCACCCAAGGTGCCTGTGTAAAAACCCTCTATGCCCATCTAGGTCAAATTCGGATTTTATACCCCAAGTTAGTGCATTATACTCTTCCTATGATTGGGTTATGGTATCGCCATCCATTGGCTTATTGTGTGCCAAATATTCCTAGAATGGGTTCACTAGCTTCTTAAAAGTTGCATAAAACACCTCTCTTCATGTCTGATTTAAGTATAGAATGGGCGACCCATTGAGCCCATAAGCTTGTTGTATCTTTTGGTTCATGGGTCTGATTATTTCTTGATGTTTTCTTGATACTGTTTTATGGGACTGTTACACTGAAATTTGTCACCATGACATTTTAGTGTCTATATGGGTTCATCATTACTCATATATTACTCCCTTAGAAGTCTACAACATCAAAGTTCCTAAAATCGAGCCTTGAAATTGAGAGAAAAGCTCATAAAAGTCTTAAAAACACTTGTACCGCACTTTCTCTTAACATTTCCTATGATGTCGCACCTATTTGTTCTAAAGCATGTGGAGCTAAACAAAATTTTTCTCCATTAAAGGTGTGGACCCATGTAAAAGGTAAAATGAAGGCGAAAAGTAACATTTAAAAGCCCAACAGTCAAATCTGGAAGCTTCCAGAAGAAATTATCCGGTCGAAGGTTCGCTCATTTCATGTATGTTCATTCCTCCATTATGGGAGCATACCCCTTGGTTTATGGAGCTCAATCACTTCAAAAGAGGATTCTATCCCCTCTTGTGTGGAACTGCAACCTTTTCTCTTTTTCTATAAATTGAAGCCATAGTGCGGCCTCAAGGGGAGTGAGACTTTGAGAATTTTTTAGGAGAAATGTTGTAGAAACTCGGACTCTCTTAACTGATCATTATGTGGGAATGATTACACACCAATGTGCATTTTAGCTGAGAGAGTGAAAAGCTTGTCAGAGTAAAGGAAATGCCTATTACGGACCCCAGGAAGGCCTGTACAACATCAAGGCGGACACAGTTGTAAGGATATTTCTTCATCAAAGATAATACAAATGAATCTCATTTTCTCAATGAGTTATTTAATTAAGTAGCTTTTTTATCATGTTTTCTCAATGAGTTATTTAATTAATTAGTTTTTTTCTTGAATTCTGGATCATCTTGATAGATATATGATTCGTGAATTAGTTTATACTATGCAAGTGCTATTGATTTTTTCCATGTTTGTGATTGCAGATATTTGAAGATGACTCTTTCAAGAAACTGGAAAGAATATCATTACGAACAGCATTGGACTATAGGTAGGTCTTCAAAACCCCTATTGTACCTAATTCTGAATCAAATATTATGTAGAGAAAATGGTTTTTGTTTGTCTGTTTGTCGCTAGCTGTCCGTAGGACACTTGTGAGGTCTGTCTTGTCAACAAGAATGACTTATCCGTCCAACAAAATGGCGACTACACTGGGGAATGGATCTTGAACTTCGATTTATTTTATTTTTGACTTGTGAAACTATTTTTCTGATTTTGATTGATTGATACTTGCTTGGGTAATTTATCCCTATAGAATCCCTAAAAAGCACTTTAGAGTTTTTTATTTTTCTTTTGTTTTTCTGGTATCTGCACTTTTCTTTTAGAAACAGTGTGGGCATCTCCGCTCCTTTCTTGTATAAAAAATGTGGGACCGCACCTGTTTACACTAAAACCTGCAGACCTTATGAAAATTTTTAGAAAACCTTAAAATTCTCTTTTTTGTGTCAGTTTGTTAGATTCTCAATGTATACCCAGACTTGTATTTTTTGTCAGAAAGCCTTGTGTGAATTTCTTTTCAGCAATTTTACAATCTCGTCAGTCTCCGTTAAGTTAATTGGGTGTTTTGAATATTCTTTTTGAGAAATTCTTATTTTGATTTCCTTTGGTCCTTACTTCAAGGTTTGTCTCAGTCTTGTAACATTTTTTCATATTTATGCTTTTGTTTTTGCAAAAAAAATTCCCCCTCATTCATCAGGGGGGCTAAATTGTGTTTGAGTGTTAATTGTCTATGAGTGTTTTTATTTTTTGATCTTTGGAACTCTCACCCAATTTTATTTACTTACAATTGATTGGTTCTTATATTACCTTAGAATCATCTTCTGTTTGAGAATTCTCTTGCATAGATCACATTTTCATAATTAGAATTCTCATTTTCAAAATATGAATGAAAAATGTGCATAGATTACATTTGCATACTTTTCAAGTGAATTGTGCATAGATTACAACTGCATAGTTTACATTCTGAAAAATCAATCGTAGATTTAGATCAGTTTCTTTAATTTGAATTTACATGTTTTTATACTTGTTTTAAGAACAAAAAAATATAAAATATGGAATTGATTAGCATCAGTTTTTCTTGATGAAATTAGTGCATTAGATAATTTGTTATATTTTCTCTTATTTATCAATTTTTGCATTGTTGGAAGTGAATGGAAACTCTCTCCTTACTTTACTTAGGATTCATCGAATTGAAAATATTACATTATCATATTTGATTGAATTCAGTTTTGGGTCGGGTCATAACACCATTAGTTTCATATCCATTTACCCTTTGAGTAATAACAACCTAAATAACACGGTGCTTAATAAAATTCATCTCGTAATTTTCACATTTTTAGGGCTCTTTCCACCAATCTAGCTCAAGATTAGTGCTTTGGAATAGGTTTTAGTTAACTTTCCAAAGCAACTAAAACAAACAAGTACTTGATCTTGCGGTAGGAAATTTCCAATAGTAGCATGTATGCTCTGGGAAGCTCCTCCTAAAGGAGTCAAGCACGAGATAATATCCGAACTAGTGAGGTAATCAATCCTTCCTCATTGGGAACGATAGCATATATACATGTATTAACAATGGTAAACCTCGGATTGACCATTGTCGAGGAGGTTGGGGTCACTTTTCGGTAAACCTTGGATTATGTAAAGGAGTCTTCGATGGGATTGAGCTTTGTTACTCTACCCTTCCATGTGTATCAGATCGTAGATTGTTCCCCTAGGTATATTTGTTCTTGTTTGTGACCTTAGTGGCCATAAAATTTAGGATTCTTTCTGAAGGTGACAGTGGAGGGAAGATCCCACTGTACCGGGAGCAAATGTTGACTAGACTCACTTGGACTCTCTGGATGGTTCTCCTCACTCGAGATGGCATAGTGGATAAAATTGCACCTGTCTGTTTCATTAAGCAGGTTGTCAGGGCAACTGTTCCAACCACCATTTCTACATTAAAATTATATGATGTTGGATTTCATCACCAACTAGTGCTTTTAGTGTAGGAATATACTGTTTGTGTGTGGTTTGACTCCTATATTTGATATCGTGTTTTCATTTCTTTGTTTTTAATTTTAGAGACCATAGGTGTGAATTGTGAATTTTAATTGTTTAGGTGTGAATTGTGAATTGTTAATTTTAGTTTTAAATTGTTAATAAAATGGCAACTATTCCGAAATTTACCAACCAAGGAACCCCTATTAACGAGAATCCTATTACTTTTCCTTTCTTTGGAAATGTTGGTCCTCCTTATATGGCTACATTGTCATTACTTGGATTTATAATAGGTTTACCGATATGGTTATTTTCAACTTCGTTGGCCCCGAATACTGAAATTATTCCACCTCAACTGAATCCTTCACCTCAACAAAGTTCACCATCTCAACATCACCAACCTTCTGTTGACCCTTTACCTTCTTTGCCCAATATTTCTTCCTCCCTTTCTTCCTCTTCGCTTGGTAAAAGCCTTGACGCTAGTAACCAGGTGGCTAAGAAGAAGAAGAAAGGGAAGAAGAAGAAGAAACAAGATAAGAAAGAATTCATCAAACAAACCATGGCTGTAAGTGTTAGTATTGTTGAGGAAACCTCCAACATGCATCGTAAACCCAAATTACCTTGCAAGCTTTGTAAGGGTGACCACTTCCTTATCAATTGTCCTGGTATTCCTAAGGTCTTGGAAGTATGGTTAGAACATTCTCATCAACTGACCATTGATCCATCAACCAGTGATAGTCAGGTTCCTGGGAAAAAGGGTAAATTTAGGTTCCCTTGTAGGTTATGCAAAGGGAGTCATCAAACTCACATTTTCCCTCACATGGATGAAGCCTCAAAATTGTTTGAAAACCTTACTGTTCGACAGAAAGAACTTCAAACTAGTTACCGTAAACTTTCTCCCAACCTACTGTCAATTGATGAAGTGATTGATCTAATTCAAAGTACAGTCAATCCCACTCTTCCATTGGAAAGTGAAACTCATATCACTTAGGGTAATGATGCTTTTGTTGATCAAGTGGTCGACTCGATTTCACATTTGGTCGATCCCATTCTCCCTATAGAGAGTGAACTTCATACTGCTCAATTTCTTCTTGTTACATCATATTCTTCTACGCCAAGGGCCATTACACTTGTTCCTACAGATCCCCCTCCAAGTACCGAGGTCTTTTCCTTTGATTGGAATAGATTGACAAAAACTCATCTTCCTTCTTCCATCCCTTTCCAAATAATTTTTCAGGCTTGTCATAAGAATGTATGTCGCACACATGTAGATGAAGGTGCTTCTGTTATTATTTTATCCTCAACTGCTTGGAAATATTTGGGTTCCCCTCAGCTTGTGCTTTTTACGCAGAATCTGAAAGCTTTTAACAGAACCATTACTGAACCTTTAGGGATCCTTCCTAAGTTTTATATTACTTTGGAAGGTAAAACTATCTGTATTGATATTATGGTAGTTAGAGGCCCCTTGGATTTCAATTTACTCCTTAGGCGAGACTATGTCTATGCAATGAAAGTTGTCGTATCGACACTCTTTCGCGTGATGTCTTTCCCTCACAATGGAAAAATTGTGACTGTTGACCAACTTTCATTCACTAGTCTTGATTCGACTACCAAAAATCTGACACCCCTAAATGTTCCTTATACTAAAGTGGTATCTACCCCTGCACAGTTTAATTATGTGGCAACCAGTCCCATGTTTTCAGTTACCGATGCAAGTGAGCCTCTCACTATTTGCTCGACTTCCTTTGACTTAGATCTAGTAATTGACATGGAAAAATCTATGGGATTATTTGAAAATGATGTTCTTATCCCTTTTGAGTCCCTTGACATGTGTTCCTTTCATAGAACTGTTCTTCCATCTGATGAAGACCTCTTGGAAGCCATGATCGAGATGCGCCCCTTGACATGTGCGTATTCTATTTGGAAGCCATGATCAAGAAGTCTGGTGAGGAGAGTTCCTCTTATTGTGTCAACCTCTTTAAAAAATGAATCAGTTTCCGGAGGAAATTTCCTTTCACTATGTCAACCTCGCTAAAAAATGAATCAATGGGTCATGATGATAGTTCCTTTTACTTTGTCAACCTCATTAAAAAATGAATCAATGATTAAAGAGGAAAGTTATTTTTACTGTGTCAACCTAGTTAAAAAATGAAACATGTCTTAGATGTGAGGAGAGTTCCTTTTACTGTGTCTACCTCGCTAAAAAATGAAATAGAGATATGAGGAGAGTTCCTTTTACTGTGTCAACCTCGTTAAAAAATGAAACAAGTTTGATGAGGATAATTCCTTTAACTGTGTCAACCTTATTAAAAAAAAGAATCTGTAGGTCAAGAGGAAAGTTCCTTTTACTGTGTCAACCTCATTAAAAAATGAATCAGTGGCCCATGAGGACAGTTCTTTTACTATGTCAACCTCATTAAAAAATGAAACAGGCCCATGAGGATAGTTCTTTTCCTGTGTCAACATCATTAAAAAATGAATCAGTAGGTTATGTAGGTAGATTAGAAATAGTAGTTTATGAGGATAGTTCCTTTTATTGTGTCAACCTCGTTAAAAAATGAAACATGTCACTATGAGCATAGTTCTTTTCCTGTGTCAAGCTCGTTAAAAAATGAAACAAATCCTCTCCTATTCAAGTCGAGCATTTCATTCGATCTTGTAAATGAACCTTCATTCCATCCAGATTTTAGTAACTATTATTCTACTTAGTTGAATGAAATGAAGCTTGGGGGGCATGTGCTCTAGCAAGGTAGGCTTGGGGGCCATTCAAAATTATCTCAAGCATGAATTTTCCTTTGTTTCAAGCTTTTCTAAAAATGAAACAAACCCTTTCTCAAGCAAAATTTTCCTACGTTTCAAGCTTGTGTAAAAATGAAACTACTTTCAAGCATGATTTTTCCTTTGTTTCAAGCTTGTGCAAAAATGAAACAAGCCTTTTTGAAGCACAGTTTTCTCTATTTCAAGCTTGTGTAAAAATGAAACAAACCTATCTGAAGCATATTTTTTCTCTGTTTCAAGCTATTGTAAAAATGAAACCTATCTTGAATCGATTTCGATTATTATTTTCAAGACTCGTTAAACTCATGAAAATCCCAAGATTATTTTGCTATCTTTCATTCTCGTAAAACACATGAAAATGCCGAGTTCTTTTCGTCTTTTCCTGCTTGTTAATTAAATTGAAATTCGGCCATATGAGTACATTTTTATCACTTTTTCGAATTCGTTAAAATTTACAGAAAAAGAAAAACTACTGAGTATACTTTTATTTCTTTTTCAGACTCTTGAAAATTAGGAAAAAGCAAAACCTTGGATTTCTCCTTTAAGATCTTTTCAAACTCTCTAAAGATGAAAATATTGTCGAGTACTTTACTATTCGAACTCGTTAAAGGAAATGAACAGTCGTCCCTTCAGTATAAGTTTACCCATTTTCCGGACTGAAATGGACTATTTATGAAAAACATATACGTTGACTAATCATGGTCAATAGAGTTCTCTCCCACATTGTTTTATCCTTTTTCGGGCATGAGAGACTAAAATTACGAAAAATTACACCCATGGAGTTTTCTTAATTTTTTCTTCTGACTCCCTAAAAATTAAAAACGTTGAGTTTCTCCTATACTGGACTCGTTAAAATTTAACAATAAAGGACCTGTCGATTACAAACAGGAATGGAGCACTCCTTCTTAGGGTTCAATTTTAAACTAAGTTGGACTCATTCGAAGGATGAGCTTATAAACAAGCAAATGTTATCCTCCTCAAGCTTGTCAAAAATAAATATGTACTTGCCAGAAATGGTGGGGGAAAAGGAGAGAAAACGAATCCATTTGTTACACTTTGATTTAAAAGTAGTAAACCACTCTTGAACACGACACTTTTTTTCAAACTTCTACCTGGGTTGGGAAAATCCTTTTCCTATCAGTTAATCAAACCACATTGAAGGTCTTCAGCCGGTTTCTGGGTATTATTTTAGGGAAATTGTTACCAAACCATCTGTAGTTTTGTTATGCATTCAAGAGGACAGTCAAACAAACCATTTATCTACAAACATTTGTCCCCATTTTCATTGACCATCCCTGAGTTAGTCCTTGCAAAAAATTTCTTCAAAACTTGATCTATGGTTTCATGTCGTGAGCTTGCTTACAACGGATCACTTTCTATCGACGACAACTCATCATCTAGGAAGTCGATCTAGAATCCATCAGTACCTTGGAATCTACATGCATTAATGGCAGGTTTCTCACCTTCGACGACAGGTTGCATCATGGACATTCGATCGAACGATTCCATGAAATTTTCGACTTTAGATCACTTATTCACATTTCATGGATTGTACTAAGTACTTTGAGAGCCGTAGTCATTATTGGTGGTTTCTCTCACACTTGTTAACAGTTCACATCATTGATTGGTAATTAAGTGGGTTCTACCATGTTCGACTTCAACACATGTAATCGCATGGATAGAATCGTACTAGTTCGGGAAGCAGAAATCAAGACGTTGGATCTAGTTTCCACCATCCAGGCTGCAAGGAGTTTTATTATTCATTATGCAGTAGACTATTCATTACAGATGGTTGTGTCAATGTTGTGTCTACAATATTGATGTCATATTAAAATAATTTCTGTATCAGAACAAGTTTAGTTAGTTTTTGATCTGAGTATGGGAATGCCTACCTCAGTGATGATATATATATATATATGTATGTATGTATATATGTTTTTCATTGAATGTTTTTACAAGATTCTGACTAGGGTGTCCATGAGCTAATCCTTGAAATGATAAAGCACATCACTCTTCGAATGCTCTCAGACTTCGCACTTTAGGGGGAAATTTTTTACACTGAAATTTGTCACCATGACATTTTAATGTCTATATGGGTTCATCATTACTCATATATTACTCCCTTAGAAGTCTACAACATCAAAGTTCCTAAAATCAAGCCTTGAAATTGAGAGAAAAGCTCATAAAAGTCTTAAAAACACTTGTACCGCACTTTCTCTTAACATTTCCTACGCTGCCGCACCTATTTGTTCTAAGGCATGCGGAGCTAAACACATTTTTGCTTCATTAAAGGTGCAAACCCCTGTAAAAGGTAAAATGAAGGTGGAAAGTAACATTTAGAAGCCTAGCAGTCAAATCTGGAAGCTTCTAGAAGAAATTATCTGGTCGAAGGTTTGCTCCTATTATGTATGTTCATTCCTCCATTATGGGAGCCTACCCCTTGGTTTATGGAGCTCAATCCCTTCAAAAGAGGATTATATCCCCTCTTATGTGGAGCCGTAACCTCTTCTCTTTTTCTATAAATTGAAGCCACAGTGCAGCCTCAAGGGGAGTGATACTTTTAGAATTTTTGAGGAGAAATGTTGTAGAAACTCAGACTCTCTTAACTGATCATTATGTGGGAATGATTACACACCCATGTGCATTTTAGTTGAGAGAGTGAAAAGCTTGTCAAAGTAAAGGAAATGGATGTCCCAGACCCCAGTAAGGCCTATACGAAATCAAGGCGGACATGGTTATAAGGCTCTTTCTTCATCAAAGATAATATGAATAAATCTCGTTTCCTCAATGAGTTCTTTAATTAAGTAGCTTGTTTATCATGTTTTGTCAATGAGTTATTTGATTAATTAGCTTGTTTCTTAAATTCCTTAATCATCTTGATAGAGATATGATTCGTGAATTAGTTTATACAATGCAGGTGCTATTGATTTTTTCCATGTTTTTTATTGCAGATCTTTAAAGACGACTCTTTCAAGCAACTAGAAAGAAGATCATTACGAACAACGCTAGACTACAGGTAGGTCTTCAAAACCCCTATTGTAGCTAATTCTAAATCGAATATTATCTAGAGAAAATAGTTTTTTTTTTTCTATTTGTTGCTAGCTGTCCGTAGGACACTTGGGAGGTTTTTCTTGTCAGCAAGAATGACTTATCCGTCCAACAGGGACACCATATTTGTTGTCTAATTTTTACCATTTCAATTGTTCTCCCATACAGACCATTTTTTTAATTAAATGGAGGTCACCTCACACGCTTACTCTAAACTTATTTGATGGTTTTAAAGTTCATTTTATCCTTATGAGAGTTAAATTGTCATGCCTATGTTTTGGAGAGTCTCCATGCACAATTCCGGATGTACCAAGTTTTTTACTATAATTTAGGCTACCAATTAATATTTATGCATGTAACTTCTACCACTTGCGTAGTTCCTCACTGTGCCTAGGGAAGGTTCGGCCTTCTTACCTCGAAATTATGGTTGTTTAAAGTTTTATTTTGTTGGTTACTTGATAAGGTTTAATGAAATTCTATTCTTTCGGCCAATCCCTACCTGGAATTGTAGATATGGTTTTCCCTTCTCACATTTCGGCTGTTATTATAAACCTTGTGAATTTTAACTGTAAGAATATCTTCTTATATATGTGTGTGTGTGTGTGTGCATGTGTGTTTGTGTGTGTGTGTGTATACATACATACATACATACATACATACATACATACATACATACATATATATATATATATATATATATATATATATAACTTCCTGTAGAATCTACTTTATATATTGATTTTCAGATGTATGGAACCTTCCCTGTATATAGTAAAATGTCGTTTTATTCCATTCTAATTATGCATATTAAACATGTTGTCTATACAAATGGATATCTACTCGAGTGGCCTATTTATGGTTGTACAATTATATGTATCAAATCATAGTTTCAGAATGTAACTTTGTGTCAATCTCTCTTAGTTTTTTTAGAATGCATGTTGTTTGCTGAAAAAGGTTTACTTTCTATAATAGTTAATTCTAATCAGAAATACCACATTTGTGGCCATACCATCCTATGTAAGAAACTTTATTCCATATATTGTGAATTTTACATTCCATATGAAAAAAACATGAAGAACCAATACGTTTTATTTACTTTCCTACACAGCCTAATTTACCCTCACCACTATCATGACTTAGGAATCTAACTTCCCTACTTCCAAACAATAAAAATAATTGCAATATTAAAATAAATAAATATACAAGTTCCACTCTAGAGTGAACTCGACCCATTTGAGTTAGGGCAGTTTAGAAGAATCTCACAATCATTCCTTCTAAAACAATTATCAGTTAGAAATATTTGACAGAATTAACTCACTATATGTCAAAACTCTTATGCTACACATCCATTCATACATCATATACGCAAAAAAGTATAAAACACATTAAATTTATATCCTTATAGGTAGAAACTCCTAATTCATCATGGCAGAATTATCTACCTGTGTCCGTTGAAATAACCTAAAAATAAATATTTCCCTCCCAACCTTGAACCTTATCTTTTGATTCTCTCGTGCTAAGATCCTCTTCTCCCAAGAACCAACAACCTCTTGTCATTATAGTTAAGGCATTTTTATGCTTACTTTCCTATAATACTTTCCTGAACGGCGTACTATTTTTTTGGGTGTTACCTCAAATAGACATGATCTCCAATTTGAACTCTTTATGTGTACTCTTCTTGTTTTCATAATTCGTATGTATGTATTGAGCTACCTTAATATTTTTTTTTATGTTCCATACTGTTTTTTCACCCAAGGATCATCCTATCCTCAGGTTGACTCCAACTGAGTTGTGTATGGATTTCTTTGTCGTACAAAGCCTCAAATGGAATCATATTTATAGAGGTTTGGTATCTGTTATTATAAGAAAGCTTAGCCAAATGAATTAAATATTCCCACTTTGTGGGCCTACCCATTACATACATCTAGAGCATCTCCTCCAAAATATGATTTTTCCTTTCAGTTTGGTCATTTGTATGAGGATGGTATGGAGTACTGAAGTTTAGCTTGGTCCCCATTCCTCTGAACAAATATTTCCATAAACTGATGGTGAATTTTTCATCTTTGTCAGTTATTGTCATCTTTGGTACTCCATGAAGTCTGAAAATTTATTTAATGAAAATGTTAGCCACATGTGTGGTTCCAAAGGTAGATTGCACCGAGATAAATGGGGAGATTTATTTAGAGTGTCTACCACTACCACGATGCAGTCATCATGATATTTATTCCTTGGTAAATTGGTTATAAAGTCCATGGAGATTGCCTCCAATTTCCATTCTGTAATTGGTAATGGGTTTAGTAATCCTAAAGGGTGATGGTTCACCACCTTTATTTTTTACATTCTAAACATGTTTTCAAGTATTCTACTACTTACTTCTTCATCCCTGGCCAAAACAGGTGTTTATGTAATGATGTTACCATTTTATAGTAAACATGATGGTCCGTGTATGGTCTCTTTTGATATTCGTCTAATATCGTCTGTTTCAAGGAAAGTATATTAAGAACATACAACCTATGCTGATAAATCATTAGCGCGTTTTTTTTTATTGCATACCCAAGAATTCCTTTCCACTACAAGGAAAAGACCCTCTAGTTGATGTTTTTGAGGAACCCCTTATAAAAATACCCCATAAATTTGTTTGTAGTGGAGGTTACTAAAGGAGGTTGGCGGGTGGAGGTTTTTGTGGATGTTTTTATTCTGGTGCATTTATCATCCTAAATTGCACCGGTGCATTCAACTAGAGAAGGCACTAGTGCGAACAAAATAGTGGCACACTGGGAAACCATGCGGTTGGTACAAACCTGCTTGATGCATCTTATTGTTGTAGCACACTCGTGCTTTACAAAGATTCTGCACCAGTGTGTCCCAAAACCCCACGCCAAAACTAAAACAACCTGGTGCGTTTTTAAGAAACCGCATCGGTGCGCCTATATAACTAACACACCAGAACAGGGCTAAATAAAAAAAAAATATGGCCAAAAATCCACATTTTTCATTCTTCAGTGCTCGAGAGCTCTCAAGTAGTGGTGAAAATTTACCTTGTGTGAGGTGCCCTGCAATCGGTGCTCCAATTGCACATAGTGCTAATGTCCTTTTCCCACCATCTCCATTTTAAATTTTGCAAAATGGTGGCCAAATTTAGTTTTGAAAATTCTACATCCAATATTCCTCCTCCACTGCCAAATATATAGGTATTTTCCTTTTTTTTCCATAATTAAACCTTTTAGTAGATTATTTTTGTAAAATAGCTTAAAATTAACCTTATTTAATATATATATATATATATATATTAAATAGCAAACGACCCGGCGTAGCGTGGAGGAATATATATATATATATATATATATATATATATATATATATTCCTCCACCAAACCACAAATCATCGGCTTCACCTAGTCAGCAGTCTTTTATAAATTCTGTACTTCTGGCCGTACTAACTGACATCCGCACTAGTTCCGGGTTGGTACCAAAACGACGCACCATGATTTTTTAAAATTAAAAGAATTGTGGTGCGATCAATTACCCTGCCACACCGTTGACCATGTCGAATTGTGGGAATACTATGCATTGACAGAAATATTTGCGGTGGGGCGGGTAATTTTTTCAGTGCACCTCATTCTGATAATTCGACATGGTCACCGCTACAGCCAGGTAAATGACCGCACCGTTGACTATTTAGTGATGTCGGTAGGGTGGTGTGATTCCTAAACTATACACCCCAAGGTGTATAGTTTGGTCAGTGCCCCGCCCTCCTAACATTGGTACATATTCAGCGGTGCGGTCTATTATACCACCATATTGTTGACCTTGTAACAATGCCAAGAGGGTGATGCACTAAAAATATATAGGTGCACCGCCTCTAGTGCGCTAAAAATTTTCTGGTGCATTGCCTCCGGTGTGCAAAAAAAATAAAACACACCGTTACCAGTGCATGCCTATTTTTTCTGGAGCATTGACTGGCTTTTTTTCAAAAAAAAAAAAACAATATATATATATATATATATATGTATGTATGTATGTATGTATGTATGTATGTATATTCCTAAATACATGTCTCATTTAATAAAAATTTTGAATTTAATATGTCAATAATTCAGCGACATGAAAGGAGAGAAGAGACATGGGCACCCTTGATGTTTTACCATGGGCGTCCGTTATCACCTTCATGTACTTGATGATTTACACTTTGGAATTGGGCACCTTTTTCCCTCAGACTTGAACATTTTCACAAAAAACAGTATCTTAAAACCCATACGCAACTCTACCCAGAATTTTCCACATATACATGCAAGTCCATTCATAGATATCCACATATACATTTTTAATTATTAAAAAATATATATTTTCCCTCTTTTTGAGGGGGTTTGATGGTTATTCCAGTAATTCACATACCCCATCCTATGGCCTAACTGCTCCTAACTGCAAAAACTAATTTGAGGGAGTAGAAAATCCCCGCAAAGGAATGGCCTAAGGGAGAGAGAAAATATAGATATTATACTCTGTTGGAGCCCTATTCAACTCTGATATTCCCTTTCCTCCTGCACTTCCTAGGTATATTCAGGAAACCCTTGTTTCCTTGAGATTTTCGTCACTCTATATGACATCTATTGTGCACACATCTTGGAATAATTTTTGTGAGGCTAGGTTTGGATGGATCTAGAGGATGGTATGCTCGAAGGCCGTGTCAATATTTAGGTGATATCTCCACGTTTTGATTACTATACATGTCATTCATAATAAGAAGATCCATCTTGTTCCCGATGTTTACGTGTTTATGATTATTTATACATGTGTAATAATCATTAATTGAATATTTCGTATTATTTTTATGATATTATGCATGATTTTCATTAACATCTAGGAACTATATATGTTGTACAACTAGGTTTTATTGTTCGTTCTTTGTGGATTTACAAGTTTCGGAACAAAAAGTGTTGCAGGGGGTTTGCACCCCGCAGGATCTACATCAACCAAGGGACTTTCGGGTAAGTTCTACAACAAGTAGTATCTAGTTTTCAGTATAAAGGTTGGTTAAGTGAGTCCTTGAATGGCATGCCCCTGATTTGTGAAGGTTTTCAACCCAAGACCTTTAGGGTATTATTTCCTGAAACATAAATGGTGACTTGCTGGGGATCACATTCTTTTGATTTCCCATTTGGTTTTTTTTATCTGTCTTGTAGGTTCCCAACAGTTTCTATCACTTTTTGCAGTCTAGCAAATATTTTTTCAGTCAGACAGAAGACCTAGTCTCTTGATCAGGCTTGACTTTCTGTTTTTTCCTTAGCTTTATTTCCATATGCAGTTTAAGCCTCTGGACTGCGTTTAAGGTGATTTTGTATTTTTTTCTCTCTTGCTTGTATGAAGACATAGCCATTTGTTGAAATCCTTGTTTTGTGTGTTTACAATCGCAGCTTGAGCACCAATAGCTTTCCCTGAAGATTCTTGGTTGTCCTAAATATTCAGAACAATGAGCTTTTTCTCATTCGCTCTTCTTGGCCTTATGCATTGATTCACATTTGATTTTTGCCTTCTTGGTGTAGTTTGGTTTTCTTGATTTCGTAGACTTGTCTTGTTGCAAATTTTGAAGGATCTCTTTTTTATTTTTTTGAGTTGTTGTTCACTGCAAAATTATGCTACTGTACTGAGTTGATTGATTGAGTTTTTCTTCTTTTTGCTCATATAAGTCCCGCTACGAAAGTAGCATGGTTGGCTTGAGTAATTTGAAGTCTTTGATTGGAATTCATGTTTCCTTGTTTCAGTTCTTGGATATTTTTTATTTGTCTTCTTGAAATCTCTTTTCTTTCTTTTATAACTTAAAAAATCCCAAAAACATTTTTTTTTTTCCGTTGCTTTTTACTTTTAGTTTTGTTTACAGTTTATTTTCATATTTTGAAGCTTTTGGTTCAGTTTCTAGTCTTTGGTTCTTGACTTGATTTGGAAGGAAGTCTTCTTTTGATTTCTTTCTTTTATGTCAAGTGCATTTTTGTGTCTTTATACATGGGAGTTTTGATTTGGAACTAGCTTTGTTAACTGTCAAAAAGTGATTGAACCTTTGTTTTTCTAGAGACTTATTTTTTTCTTCTTTAGAGTCAGCATCTTAGGATTCGCATATCATTAGTAGTTTGCATTAAGTGCATTTGAGCATTTTTAGTATTTTTCGTAATTTTCTGAGTTGTATGAAGTGTGAGTCTCTCAAAAGAAAGAAAAATTTTTGTTTGTTAGTTTCGTATAACCTATGTAGAAATCACTCTTCATGGAAAGGAAATCATTGCATTTGCATGAAGTTTGGTTTTCATTGGTTTCTTCTGTGTCATAAAAACACCATCAGTTTCACTTTTGTGTACCCTTGACTTAAATAACAGCCAATCTAAAATAAGCGATATAATTAAAAGAAACTAGTAGTTTTGTATTATTGTCATTAATTATACACTAGCTAGCTAGGTTGTAGGGCCTTGGATTAGGTGAGTGGAGAGTTAACTCTCCAAGGCTGCTCAAACTATTATTAACGAGCGAAATCCAACACCGTTAAGTGGACCAGGAAAGCTCTCCTCCAGAGATTCAAGCGTGAGGGATAGTGCAGGCAGAGAAGAGAGATACCCCCTCTCCTATTTGATAAATATTGACCAAATACCATTCCGCTCGCCTACCTATATGGATTGGTGACCATAGTTTCCTATCCTAGGGACCACACAGGTGACTGTAGGGGGGGAATACCCATGGTACCTGAGGCAGATGTTGCATCACTTCCATCAGTACTTCTGGAGGGTGCCCTTCCGAAGCTTGTGGACTTGCACCAGTAAAGGTTGTTGTTAAGAGGTTAGCATAATTATTTCTATTACCTTCGCTAGTAGGTCTAGGTCGTAATTACCCCAGACTACTTTTGAGAGGTCTTATTATTTCACTTTATTGTATTTTGGTGTCTGGTCCTCGTCACCCAAAGTGGAAATACCTAAGAGCTTCTTATCTGGCTATATCTTAGGAACTTTTTAAGTGTGCTCTTTACTCCTATATTTCTTAGCTTCATATATTTTTTGAGTCTATAATAAATCTCTTAAATTAGCTGATCAATCACCTCATCTATTGAGGAGGCTTCGTGGTTTTCTCTCGTGAGTGTCAAGCCTTCTTTAAGAAGTTGTAGGAGTAATTTGGAGCGCTATTTTCACCAGTGGTTTCAGACGCAGTGGAGAGAGATCCTCTGCCAGTGCTTGTTGTTTCTGTGGCTAGTTCTGGTGTTGGTGTTAGTACAAAGAGGAGTGCCTCACTCATATCGAGATTTTTATTTCTGGTAGAAGAAGTAGAAGTAGAGGAAGTCCCCCAGCCCACTGAGTCTTTTCCATCTCCTCTTCCTGCTAGTTATACTTTCATCATTAAATACATTGGACTCGAGTCTTAGAGACCCAAAATTCCTTATCCATCATATTTGCACCTTTTGATGGACACGAATGGGAACACAGCTTCGGCTATGAGTGCTGCAAGTGTTCAAACCCCTCTTTCAGTAGAAGAAGAGGGAACTATTGCTATATCTACTATCACTTCTAGTGCTACTGTGTTTGGCTCTGGTCACACCCAAGAACATGCTTCACAATCTATTCCTTTTTATTTTGGAATGCCCACTAGTGGATTCCTTATTTCTCTTTTTCTGCTGCTTCAGCTACATCTACATGCATACCCTCCATGGCTAGTGGATCAGCTTCATTTTAAGGGTTCCCCTTTGGAAGTGGGCATATCCCTCATTCGACCCCTTATTTAGGATATTTACCTTTTGCTTCTCAGACTCAAGGTTTCAATCCATGGTCTAGAGGTCAAATTTATAATACCTTTACAGGTTGCAACCCTTTTTTTACAGCTTTGAGAGTAGAGAATCAGTTTCTCCTTGGTCAGCAAGGGAATGTTCCTTTCCCTTTGTCGAGTAATTCTCAGGATTTTTCTCCATTTGAAAATGCTTGGAACCCTTATCAAGGGGTTTCCTCTCCATTCACTACCTCATTGGGGGGAAATGTTCATGTTTACAGTAACTCTATGTTGGGGCGGGGGGTGTCCTTCTCCAAATATTAGGTCATTATGATTTTCCTATGGCCTAGCATTCTCTACAAATAACATTTGGCAACCTGGTGCCTCAGAAAATATGGGATATTCTTTTCAAAATATTGGGAATCCTTCCTATGGAGGATGGAATTCCCAGGCTCCTCCTCACTTACCATTTTTGGCAATGTTAAACTTGCCAGATTTGTTGAAATTGACTAAAGATCCAATTCTATATAGTCGAGGGTGGCCTCTAGTCCCCACCAAACTCCGTTAGGACATTCCAAAATTTGAAGGGAATAATGGATAGGATCTGGCATATCATATCACCACTTTCCATTTATGGTGTTCATACAACTTCTGGATTGATGCTTCAATTAGTTTGAGGTTATTTCAACACACCTTAACTAAATGCAACCAAGTGGTATATTGAGTTAACTGGGGGCATTTTTGCCACTTTTGGAGATTTGGCTACCATGTTCTTAAGCCACTTTCAATTACCTATCTGTTATGACACCGGAACTAAACTCCTGGCCAATTTTCAGCAGGATAAGGAAACTCACATTTCTGATCATATTCAGGAATGGCGAAGAAGTAAGAGGCTCATTAAAGCCCATATTCCGAATGAATTCCTTCTGGAATGGTTTTTGAAATCTTTGCAGCCATAAATTTCTAAATATGTATCCCTTTCAGGGGTATTTTCTAAAAATCAGGCTATTTTTAGAGCTCGGCAGTTAGAATTGATCTATTCTTAGTCTGGAGTCCTCAAAAAAAAATTGCGAGATTCTCCTCACTCCAAATTGGACTTATCCAAAAATAAATCCCCTCCTCATGGTGATGGGATTATTGGTTCGATCGATAGCAGTGCAACTAACCTACTTAGTAAATTGCAACAATTTTCTATACAATCTGATTCTTCTAGTCAAGTTGTACCTTCAGTATCAACTCCTTCTGAGTCCTTGGAAATTAATGTTGTCAAGAATTCTAACCCCAAAGAAAATCAACAATCTGATGGGAAGAATAAAGGACAGAATAACAAGAAGAAAGGAAAGGATGGGAAGGGGAATGAAAACAAAACCAACGATCATGTTGGAGAGGGTCAAAAGGATAATAAAAGGAAATTGAAGCTTCCATACAAATTATGAACCCGAGACCATATTACGCACCTTTGCACTAAAATTTAGGACACGCAATGCTTGTTAGCTCAACAGGGTTATTCTAGTTCTCAGGTTGTGCTGACAAACCCTTCTCTGCAAGGGCAGCAATTAATTTTTGGCATGAATCAAAATATTGGCACTCCCTCTAGGGGCAGCCAGGAAGGGGGGTCAAACATATACATGATGAGTGCTCACGCAGATATTGCTACGAGATATTGTGATTATGGCAAAGTTGAGTCTTCGAAAGCTAAGGGTACTGATATTGCTGAACCACTTCATATTAGTAAGCCTACTATTGAGCCTATACCTCAGAATTCAAATGCATCTTAAATATGTACGACGATTAATCCAAATTCCAAGGCCACCCAGAACTACTCTATTATAGAAGATCTGGATCAGATTCCTTGTGCCATGTCTGCGTTAGAGGTGCTCCAGTCTTGTCCTGCTCAGTGAAGTGCTTTGCTTACTGCTATCAGAGTTGTAGATGCAAATAACTCTCTTATTATTACATTTGATATGTCGAATTGTAAAAGAGACTCCCTCATCATATGGCTTTCCATATTAGATCAAGTTATTGAAAATTCAATATCTTTCGAATGGTTGTAGATGAAGGGGCTTCCACATTTGTAATGTATCTTGCATGCTGGAAGGGTATTGGATATCCTGTAGCTGTTCCTTCAGCCACTCTTCTGACTGCATTTGACGGCCATTCTCACAGGCCACATGGTATTGTTCCGGCATTGCCCATCTGTGTTGGGGGAAAACCGTTAATATCGAAGTTGAGATAGTCGATGCAAGCTTAGACTATAACCTTATGTTGGGGTGAAACTGGATCTATGAGATGGATGCTATTGCATCCTCATTATTTTGTATTGTTTGTTTCCCTCACTAAGGGATAATTGTCATAGTTGACCAACTAGATTGTTCTCCTATTGATCATAATGCATCTTCTGACTCAACCATTCCTTTGGTGAAGGATACCAAGGCACCTGTTGAGAATTTGGGGGTCGGAATGTATTCTTCTGTGATGGGTACTTTTGATATTCTTCCTCCTTTGGTTCATACCAATGTAATTTCATCCTCCAAGGCTCCTATTCGAAGAGAGTTTTTCAGAACCCATTATTTTTTAGACCCTTAGACCTTACCTTCTCCTCCCTCCACATTAGCAGAAGGTAAAGTGGGTGGAATGGAATTTCTAATATCTGCAGCCAAGATTTCTTATAGCTCTATTGTTGACTCTACAGAGTCCATTCTAGTTTCTCTTTCACCATAGGAATTGGATGGAGATGTGGCTCCAGCTTGGACTCTTAGTTCATCTTTGGCCCAGGATTGCCATGATACCACTCTTCCATCTAAAGAGACCATCCTGGAAACTATGAATGGTGTAGAGATATCGTTGGATGATTTGCATCATCGTTCTTACTTTCTACCAGATTTGAACGAATTTGAATCAATTTTTCCAAGCCCTCAGTCTTCTGGTCCTATTCACGCAGTCTTGAACCCTTTAGCGCCAACACTGGTTTTTGCTGAAGGGAACATGGTTGTGATTTCTCCTACTATCCCGGTGAATATTTCCATATATACCATAATTATAGAGAGTATTTTCATCGGATCTTCATGTTCCCCTGAAGAGGTTCAAATTTACACTGACCTCTTTCGAGAGTTTAGGGATGTGTTCGCTTGGTCTTATGAGGAAATTCCTGGTATAGATCCATCTATTGTCCAGCATGAGATCAAGGTCTATGAAAATGCTAAGTCTATCAGGAAAAATCTTCGTCCAGTCAAACCTAGGAAGGAAGCAGCTATCAAAGCTGAGGTGGAGAAGCTGCTTAAGGCAGAATTTACTTTTCTTGTTCCTTTGATAGAATGGGTTTCGAATCTAGTTCTTGTGGACAAGAAACTAGGAACAATTCAAGTTTGTGTCGATTTCAGGGACCTAAATAAAGCATGTCCTAAAGATAACTACCCCACACCATTTATATATAATATTATCGATGAGTGTGTGGGGAATGAGATTTTCTCCTTCATGGACAGTTTCTCTGGATATAATAAAATTACTATCCGTCCTGAAGATCAACATAAGACTGCATTTATTTTTCCCTGGGGTACCTTTGCTTACAAGAAAATGTCTTTTGGCCTTAAAAATGCTAGAGCTACTTTTCACTAGGCTATGTCTTATGCCTTCCACGACATCAAACATATTATTGAGGCATACTTGGATGATTTAGCTACTCATTCTCGTAAGATAGTTGATCATCCTTTTCACCTCCGTCAAGTATTTGAATTATGTCGACATTACAAAATCTGATTGAATTCGAAAAAGTGTCTTTTTGCGGTCACATCCAGTCGATTGTTCGGATTTATTATGTCTATGGAAGGGATTCGGGTAGATCCCTTAAATTTTGAGGCAATACTTCAGTTGCCTCCCCCGTCTTCAATTCGTCAACTTCAAATTTTGCAAGGAAAAGCTAATTTTCTATGGAGATTCATCATAAATTATGTCGAGATTACAAAAGGAATTATGAGATTATTAGATAAAGGAGTTCCATTATTTTGGGATGACTTTTCTCAATTCTCATTCAATTTTTTGAAAAAATAATTGACCATTGCTCCTCTACTAAGTCCACCTAATTATAGTAGGGATTTCCTTTTGTATCTCGTGGCAACAGAATCTACCTTTGGTATGGTTCTGGTTTAGGAAGATGATGTTATTTCAGAGCATGTTATTTACTACCTTAGTTGATGCTTGGTAGGACCTGAACTTCGGTACTCTCCGATAGAGAAGCTTGCTTTAACAGCTATCTATGCTATGAGTGACTCAGACATTATATTCTTCTTCGAAAAACATATGTTTTGGTAGAAGTCAATCAATTTCAGTTTGTTCTCAGTAGGTGAGTGATTGGGGGAAAATACAATCGATGGATTGTGATTTTGCAGGAGTTTGATCTTGAGTTTATGTCTGCCAAGTCCGAGAAATCATTGGTTTTTGCGGAATTGATTTCTGAATTTCCCTGTGGAGAAGAGATGGTTTATGATGAATCCTTCTCGGATGAACATCTTTTTCTCATTTTTTCACAGGATCCTTGATATGGGGATCTCATAGTATATCTCTAGACTGCAAAGCTTCCCTTAAATTTTTTGAAAGATGAACGTCATAAGTTACGTCACCTAACTAAAATTTACTTCATAATTGGTGACAATTTATATCATCACGGGGTTGATTCAATCCTTAGACGATGCTTAACTCTCAACAAAGCTGAGGTTGTGCTGAATGATTTCCACAGTGGAGCTTGTGGTGGTCATTTATCTGGGCTTGCTACAACCCAAAAATCTTGCATGCAGGATACTTTTGGCCTTCAATTTTCAAATATTGTATGGAATCGGTCAAAAGGTGTCATCTGTATCAGGTTTATAATCGAAAAATGCATGGCCATCCAACTCCTCTCTTTTCTGTCATCACTCTCAGCCCCTTTACAAGGTGGGGTATTGATTATACTACGTGTAACCTGCCTTCAGCCAAAGGTATTAAGTACATTATTGTAGCCGTAGACTACTTCACGAAGTGGGTCGAGGCTATGCATACTTTTGAGAATGATGGTGAGACAACAGCTCTTTTCCTCTTCAATCGGGTGATTTCTCGCTTTGGTATTCTGAAAGAGATTGTCACTGATCATGTCAGTGTTGGGTGTGGAGCCTGATTTTCTTCATCATTCATAGATCCTTGTTTTAGCTAGATGTATACCCCAGGAAAATTGTACACCCTTGCACGCGGGGGGGTACGGGGGTAACTTGTTCCCCCCATGGGGTCCCGGGGGCTAGCGGGGCCAGCGGTCCCTCGGAGAGGGTTTCAGGGGCATCGCCCCCGAAGCCAAAAATCGATGTAAAATTTCCTTGTAAAAGTATAGTAATTTATAGTCAATCTGGGCCATTCATTAGGCGGATGATCTGACGGTAGAAGTTATGTTTAGTTTAGGGTTTTTTGCCCTAGAAGGCAACCCCTCTCCTTTATGAGGGTATTGTATTGCGGTTGTGTATTGGGTATGTGTATTCTCTGAGCGGGAAACATATAGGGAGACTATGAGAGAGAACAGAGGATATTACAATAGATCTGTTGTAGGTTTTGTCTCTTCATTTTGCTAGATAATAGAAAGGAAGGACTGGTTGTTCGGGGCGGACGTAGCCCAAACTAGGTGAACCACGTATATCTGTGTCTCTCTGGTTTTATGTGTTTTGTGTGCTTGTATTTTCCGCATATTTTATGTGTTGCATTGCTCTGTAATATTTAATTTTCTAACAATTGATATCAAAGCCGAAGGTATATTTGGCTGATAAACTCGCAGGAAAGAAGGGTTCCTAGTTCGAGTGGGACCAATGGCGGAAGATGCTAAGTTTAGGGTCGAGAAATTTAACGGCCAAAACATCCCATTGTGGAAGATGCAGATGGAAGATTATCTGTATCAGAAAGATTTGTACCTACCATTGAGCGGAAAAACAAAGAAGCCGGTGGCCATGACAGACGCAGAATGGAACATTCTTGATAGAAAGGCACTCGAAACAGTATGGTTGTTCCTTGCGGTGTCAGTCGCCTTCAATATTTCGAGGGAAACAACAACAGAGGGTTTGATGCAGACGTTGGTGAAACTATATGAAAAACCCTCAGCCTCAAAGAAGGTATTTCTTATGAAACAACTATTTAATATGAAGATGTCGGAAGGTGGATCTGTTACAGATCATTTAAATGATTTTAATACAGTTACCAGTCAGTTAAGTTCTGTAGGGGTAAACTTTGATGATGAAGTTAGAGCTCTGTTATTTCTGTGCTCATTTCCAAAAACCTGGAATGGTTTAGTTATGGCCATTAGTAACTCTGTCTCTGGATCTAGTACTTTAAAGTTTGATGATGTTGTCGATGCTATCCTTAGCGAGGAAATGCGACGAAAAAGCTCTGGTGAGACATAGGGTAATGCTTTGAGTGCAGAGTCTAGGGGAAGAAGAATGGAAAGAGGAAAGAGTTTGGGATATCACAGTAAATCAAGGAAAGGCAGATCCAATTATAGATCGGGGATACTGTGCTGGAAATGCAGAAAGAAAGGACACCTAAAGAAAGACTGTAGATCTCGGAAGGGAAAAGAAGGAGATGCACAACAAGAAAACAATCATGAAGCAGATGTGACAGGTGATGTGTTACAAGATGCTTTGATTCTTTCTTTCAAAATTGTTACTGATTCTTGGGTTGTAGATTTAGGGGCTTCATTCCATGCCACACCTGATAAGAAATATTTTCATGACTATGTTTAAGGAGATTTTGGACAAGTTCGTTTGGGTGATGATAAACCCTATAAAATTGTTGGAATGGGTAAGGTTCTTGTAAAACAACAGAATTAAAACTAATGGCTACTAAAAGAGGTAAGGCATGTTCCAGATATAAATAAAAATCTGATTTCAACAGGGCAGTTAGGAAGTGAAGGTTGTGTTGCAACTTTCACGGATAAAACTTGGAAGGTCACCAAAAGAGCCCTGGTAATAGCAAAAGGTGAAAAGGTTGGTACATTGTATTTATGCAATGGTATTTCTAACTCTGTTAATGCTTTAACTTCCAAAGGAGCAGATGCAACATTATGGCATCATAGGCTCGGAAGTATGAGTGAGAAAGGGATGAAGATTCTTCACTCAAGAAATTTATTGCCAGGTTTGAAGAATGTTGATTTGGATTTCTGTGAGAATTGCATTTATGGAAAACAAAAGTGAGTCAAATTTCTCAGAGTTGGGAAATAAAAGAAGAGTGAAAAATTGGAGCTTGTGCATACAGATGTATGGGGACCTGCTCAGGTATCATCTCTCGGTGGCTCTCGCTATTATGTTACGTTTATTGATGATGCAACTAGAAAAACTTGGATTTATTGTATTCAAAATAAATCCGATGTATTTGATACTTTCAAGAAATGGAAAGCTTTGGTTGAGATTGAGACAGGAAAGAAGTTGAAGTGTCTCAGATCAGACAATGGAGGTGAATATTGCAGCAAAGAGTTTGATAGGTACTGTTCGGAGCATGGAATTCGTAGAGAGAAGACAGTTCCAAGAACACCACAAGAAAATGGTGTGTCAGAAAGGATGAACAGAACAATCATGGAGCGTGCAAGGTGCATGAGATTGCATGCAAGATTGCCTTTACAATTTTGGGCAGATGTTGTAGATACTGTTGTTTATCTAATAAACAGAGGGCCTTCAAGTTCCTTGGATGGTGGTATTCCAAAGGAAGCATGGACAGGTAAAAAGGTAAACTACTCTTTTTTAAAGCCTTTTGGTTGTGAGGCCTTTTTCCATATTAATAAAGAAAACAGAACAAAGCTTGAGGCAAAATCAAAGAAATGTACCTTTATTGGATATAGTGCTAATGATTTTGGTTATCGCTTATATGATTATGAAAATCACAAAATCATTAGGAGCAGAGATGTAATATTCAATGAAAAGGTCTTGTATAAGAATCAGTTGCAGGAAAAGAAACAGGAAAAAGAAAGCAAGGAATACGTGGTTCTTGATGAGATAACTGAAAAAGTAAAGGTGCCTGAAAATGATAATAATCAACAACCACAGCAGCAGCAACCACCACAACAACAAAAAGCACCTCAAACACCTGAAAGTGGTGTTAGAAGATCTACCAGGATAAGTAGACCCCCTGAACGATACTCTCCTTCATTATATTATTTATTGCTGACTGATTCTGGTGAACCTGAATGTGATGAAGAAGCAATGCAGGTTGAAAGCAGGAAGAAGTGGGAGCAAGCCATGGAAGAAGAGATGGACTCCTTAATGCATAACCAGACTTGGGATTTAGTCAAGTTGCCTACAGGTAAAACTACATTGCAGAATAAATGGGTTTACAGGCTGAAGGAAGAAGATGGAGGAAAACAGAGGTACAAAGCTAGACTTGTGGTGAAGGGGTTTGCACAGAAGAAAGGTATTGATTTTGATGAAATATTTTCTCCTTTTGTTAAGATGACTTCAATCAGAACTATCTTAAGTCTTGTAGCAGTGAAAGATTTACATCTTGAAGAGTTAGATGTAAAGACAACATTTCTCCATGGAAATTTGGAGGAAGAGATATACATGCAGCAACCAGAAGGATATGAGGTCAAAGGGAAAGAAAAATTGGTGTACAGGTTAAAGAAGAGCTTGTATGGCTTAAAATAGGCTCCAAGGTAGTGGTATCTAAAATTTGACAAGTTTATGTCTAAACAAGGTTATACTAGATGTCGCTCTGATCATTGTGTTTATCTAAAAAGGAAAAATGATGGCAACTATATTATATTGTTATTGTATGTAGATGACATGCTTGTTGCAGGATCTAACATGCAGGAAATAAATGATCTCAAAAGAAAATTGGCAAATTCATTTGCAATGAAGGATTTGGGAGCTAAAAAACAAATCGTTGGTATGAGGATAACTAGAGACAAGAAAAATCGCAAATTAACACTGTCTCAGAATGAGTACATAGAAAAGGTGTTGAAAATATTTAATATGCAGAATGCAAAACCAATTAGTACACCTTTTTCTAGCCATTTAAAACTTAGTAAGGAGATGTTCCGAAATACCCAAGAAGACATGGATTATATGTGTAAAGTTCCATATGCATCAACAGTTGGAAGCTTAATGTATGCAATGGTCTTCACAAGGCCTGATATTGCACATGCAATGGGAGTTGTAAGAAGGTACATGAATAATCCAGGAAAAGAACATCGGATGGCAGTAAAATGGATTCTCAGATATTTGAGAGGTACCACAAATCAAGCATTATGCTTTGGTGGTTCAAACATTGCTCTACATGGATATGTTGATGCAGATATGGCAGGTGACAGAGATAATAGGAGGAGCACTACAGGATGTGTATTTACTATAGGTGGAACAACTGTCAGTTGGGTTTCAAAAATCTAAAGTGTTGTTGCACTTTCAACAACAGAAGCAGAGTATGTTGCTGCTACAGAGGCTAGTAAAGAAATGATTTGGTTACAAAGTCTTATGGGTGAATTGGGTAAGAAGCATGATATGGGCATGTTATACATTGATAGCCATAGTGCCATTCATCTTGCAAAGAACTCAGCATTTCATTCCAGGACTAAACACATACATCTCAAGTACCATTTCATACGGTCAGTATTGGAAGATGGAGAGTTGAAGCTGGAAAAGATACACACTAGCCAGAATCCTGCAGATATGCTAACAAAAGTTGTAAACAGGGAGAAACTGAAAATGTGCTCAGTTTCAATTGGTCTTTAAGGATGATGATGAAGATGAGGAACATCCAGGTCCAAAGAGGAGTAATTTTCCAGCAAATGAAGTAGCAGTGGAGTTTCTACAAGCAGTCTCCAAGTGGGAGATTTTTGGGTGTGGAGCCTGGTTTTCTTCATGATTCAGAGATCCTTGTTTTAGCTAGATGTATACCCCAGGAAAATTGTACACCCTTGCACGCGGGTGGGTGCAGGGGGGACTTGTCCCCCCCGCGGGGTCTGGGAGGGTTGACCCCCCCGGGTGGGGGCTCCGGGGGCCAGCAGTCCCCTTGCGGGGGTTTCAGGGGAAGCGCCCCCGAAGCCAAAAATAGATGTAAAATTGCCTTGTAAAAGTATAGTAATTTCTAGTCAATCTGGGCCATTCATTAGGCGGATGATCTAACGGTAGAATTTATGTTTATTTTAGGGTTTTTTGCCCTAGAAGGCAACCCCTCTCTTTCATGAGGGTAATGTATTGTGGCTGCCTATTGGGTATGTGTATTCTCTGAGCAGAAAACAGATAGGGAGACTGTGAGAGAGAACAGAGGATATTACAGCGGATCTACTGTAGGTTTTGTCTCTTCATTTTGCTGGATAATAGAAAGGAAGGACTGGTTGTTCGGGGTGGACGTAGCCCAAACTGGGTGAACCACGTATATCTGTGTCTCTCTGGTTTTATGTGTTTTGTGTGCTTGTATTTTCCGCATATTTTATGTGTTGTATTGCTCTGTAATATTTAATTTTCTAACAATCAGTCACTTTCAAAACAACATGATGGCTGAATTGGCTTTGAAATTAGGTTTCTGACAGGAACACTCATCTTCGTATTATCCTCAAGCCAATGGGGAAGTGGAAGCCGTAAACAAATCCTTGAAGACAATTCTTCAACAGAAAATTGATAAAGCTCGATCCAATTGGCACATTATGTTGTATCCTACGATTTGGGCGTACCATATGTTAGTCAAAACTGCAACTGGTTTTACTCCGTTTCAACTAGCTTATGGGTTGGAATCTATATTTCCCGTCGAGTGTGAAATTCCTTCTCTTGAGTTAGCTGTACAACTTCTTCCTAACACTTCCAGTCTCAGAGAACATCCCCTTTATCTAGAACATATCGATGAGCAACGTCAGGATGTCGCCATGATGAATGAGACACATAAGAAAAGGAATAAAGGTTCATTATGATAAAGCGATCAAACCTAAGGTTTTATTCGAAGGAGACCTTGTCTTGGTTTATGCCCAAGAGAAGGATGCCCTAGGAGCAGGAAAGTTTAAATCTATGTGGTATGGCCCCTTCATTGTTAAAAAGGTCTTCAAGTAATGAGCTTATGCCTTGGTTTATTTTGACAGAAATGAGTTGTCGCAGCCCAGAAATGGGCTCTATTTCAAAAATTATTATGCCTAGGCTTTGGCCTAGCATCTTCCTTTTTGTATATGTTTTTTGTTTTTTGTACATATCTGAGTTTTTTATTTTTGGTGTGATTATGATGCATTTGATCTGCTTTGGCAGGTTGTGTTGGATGTCATGAGTCATTTTGGTTTCGTCGATGGTGCTAGTAGACATACCCGGAACTTAGCTTCCATGGCTTGGGTACTTCATTATCCATACAGTAAGTTTTTGGTTTAAAGAGGTGTCTGCATTGGCCCTGCTTCAAAAAATGTAGCAGAATACATTGTATTAATTTATCTACTCTCGGAAGCAATATCTTTGGGTGTTGATTCGTTAGTAGTTTTCTTGGACTCCCACCTGGTGGTTTTGCAGTTCAAAAACACATATCAGGTTCGAGATCCATTTTTTAACCGATTATTTTTTAGGGTACATTTTTTACAAAGGTCATTTCAATTTCTAACATTCATTAAAATTCCTCGAGCTGAGTCATCACATCATATAAATCACTGTATATATATATATATATATATATAGTCAGAGTGTTCAAAAATATACAAAATCTGGACCCATATGGCCTACAAAATTAGGGCTTATGCCTAATCATGTTTAGTATCAAAAATATATTACAGTCATCTGGTAAAATCTATATTTCTAATGCTGTGGTTATTTCCCAACATTCATGTTCCTATAGAACACGATAACAGTTGCTACAGGGTGGAATAGCCGCAACCAGTCTCATGGTACCCCGACTACCCATCTCTGGATAGCCTCAGGTAGGTCTTCTACTACAGACATAAGCACTTGGCCAGTCAAAATCTCCAAGTTTCTTTGGATGGCATGGAGGATCCTACCAGGGTCTTCAGCATCTGCCTCACCTCTATGGAGCCTATGCCTTGGGTATCCCTCTGGTCTGACTAGTGCCATATCTTTATCATGATCATTCATAATCTTTTAAGTCATTTGATTTCAATCAAAACAATTTTTCATTGTCATATTTTGACAAAGTAAAAAAAATCATATAATCCAAAATCAAATTTTGCAATCTCGTCAATTGCACCCCATGCTGCACCGGCTGGAAGGACTAGATTTGGATCACCACGAAAATCCATCCTAGCATAGGGATAATCTTCCACGGTGATAACTTGTTCCTCCCACCATTGGAATAACTCGTCATCCCAAGTCGTTCGCGGAACTTCACTTATTCCCAATCTCTTTATCAAATCAGCCCACTGGGCTATTCTTGGCTCTCTGGGGCTGCTGATGGTTGAGATGACTTTGGGCCGAAGCCCTGGAATCCTCTCAAAGAAGAATGTTAGTAAAATAGTTCCATATCCAAAATTTTTAGTTTTTGTCTTCCAGATCGAAGACAACTGTCTTTTCATGTTGCTCAGCAATGTTGTGCACCAATCAAAGAGGCAAATCAAAAATTCTACTGCAATGCTAATTTGTGTCCTCAAAGCCTGATGTAGAGAATCAGATCCTGCTACTCTGCCAATGGTGAAAAGGAGAATCTTCATGTATAGTTCTTTCATATATTTGATTGAAATTTGTGTACCTCCTTTTTGAGACCCCTCTACGCAATAGACCTGGACGTAATCTTCCACTGTAAGCCGTCCCAAAGGATTTCTGTGCAAATATACTAGATCTCCTCTCTAAAAGATTCCAGTGATGAAATACATGTCTTCCACCTCTATGCGTATTGGAATTTGATCTATTATGAAGCAGTCTTATTCCCACTCCCATTGATCTACCAACATTTGGAGCAACTAGACATTACTTTTCATATTTGGCATTTTAAAGAACTTGAGAAATCCACAATTTCGAAGGATATCGAGCAAAGTTTGATCTTCCATCACTTCATTGTCGATGGCACTATGTTCATTCTCCCTCCAAGTAATTGACATCTTGAGAAAATTCATCAAATCATTCATTAGGTTCAATTTTTAAATTATCAGTCTATGCATACACAACTTCATTTACACATAGTCGCGTACAATACACAGGTTCGTCCACATGAACCCACATATTCGCAGAGGGTTTCACCAAAAAAAAAAATTCCTACGGTCATATTTCTAAATTTTTATATTAAAATAGAATGAAATTGATGATAAGATGAATTTAGAGCTTAAATCTGATACATCGCAACTTGATGGCTGATTGGTCTGGTTTTGACAAAAGTAATTTTTGCTCCAAAAGCTCCTTCTTCACTTCTGCAATGTAACAATGACCCAAAAATAAGGTAAATGGTGTATTTATACCCATATTTTCAAAAAAATTTCCAAATTCATTTATACTTACTTTTTCAAATCTATCTAAGGTTGTATAATCGTGTTGCTTTTAAGTGTTGGGCAAGGTATTTTTTCAGGGACATTTTACTGAAGTTGATATTTTTTTTGGTTTTTTCAGATCCATGACCTGTCATGGCAGGTATATGATTTCAAAATGGCATATAGGCTAGGGAATCCACCTTCTCTTGCATTCTGCATACTAGGCTCCATTTCGATCACTTGCCATAGGGTCGATTCCATCATTTCATGAGTACTTAACCCATTTCACTCACTGATTTTTAATCATGACTTGGTGGTAGAGCCTTCATTTACATGGGCTTCCTAGTTAGTTCTTCACTAAAATTTGTCACCCATGCTGCAATTTATGTAGGATCGGGAGTCCTCTTTAGTCTCGCCATGACATATACATTGAATCTTCATTCTTCTTCTTCTTCTTCACTATGATTTTTCTGGACATTACCCTAGAGGCTCCCTTTTGTTGTCAAGTTGTATTACTACATTGCATATTGACTACTTGTTTATCTTGGCCTTTAGCCGGCTTCATTTGGACTCAATGTTTAAGCCATATTTTGACCATGAATTTTTGTACAAGTTAACCATGCAAGCACTTGGCTACTGTGACTTGACACCTTTTTTTACCCATGGATTGAACATTCCTTTGAGTATCACTTACTAGTTTCCACCACCTTGCATTGAGCATAGGTTTGTTCCTATCCTAGGAACTAGTGCATCTATTTCTATCCATTTTACTCTAGCATTTTTTTATTCTTTTTCAAGCTTTGAATATGAAAAAGACAAAAAAAAAATATTAAATATGTGAAAAAGAGCGGGAACGAGATATTACTTTGTATTTTGATGGCAGCTACAGTGTCAGTTTTGTTGCCCTTGAACAAAGCACAAAAAAATATGTCTTTCCTTCATTTGGGATGGTTTTAGTTTTTACTTAGGAGAAGCCATAACCTTGTTACATGTCTCAGTTCTCCCTCGGTTGGTTATCTCTTCCAATCATATGCAGGGTTTTTTCATGCCTCCTGCATGAAAAACTTATACAAAGTTATCATTTGTTGCCATAGTCAACATGATTTTTTCTTTTTTTCAAGGGAAGTTAACCTGAGTTAGCCTTTTTGTGGTGTCTCTTGACTCATTTTTCAGTCGACCTTCCTGGTCTTGTCAGTATCTTGTTGTATCACATCAAATGTTTGGTCCTACGATCATGCTGGTTTGAGAAGGTCTCCATTGACTTATTTCGAGTGGGTTTGTCTCTTATCGACTATGACATATTGCTCTAAGAGAAAACCTAGAGTCATACCCTGGTGCTATTTACATCATTGATAGGTGACCTTGTGCTCAACATTTGATCATCATTATGGGTCTTTGCCTGAGTGGTTTCCCTTGTGTTCGAAATCATCTTCTATTATCACACCTAGGATTTGTGCAATACCTTGATTTCTAGTTGACCCTATCAGTGGATATCTTGCCTCTTTGTCAGCTTTCATTATTGGTTGGTTCAGAGGGTTTCTGACGTGTGCTAGCTTCATCTTATGCATGCCAAAAGCATACTTCGGGTTGGTTACTTCACTGTACTTCGTCTGATTCCTTCCAAATCTTGGCATGCGGGTTACACTCCGCTGGACTAATGTGGGATGCCTAAATGCCTTCCTTATAGCAGATCGTTTCCCTTCGAATCCAACTCATTGCTCTGGGAATAAGGTCTAGAGTCCTTTTTGTCAGTACCTTAGGGTTTGTAGTCATAAGTGGCAGACTCTTCGCTATCGACAGTCAGGATACATCATTACCTCTAGATTGATAGATTATTTCAAGTGTTTGAGTTCAACTCATTTATTCGCAGTTGTTGGATTGTACGAGGGTACCTTGACACTCATTATCATTATCGGTGGGTTGTCTCGCATTTGTTAACGATATACATCAATGAACAGTAATCAAAATATTTCTCACATGGTCGATTTCAGCTCATTTATTCCCATCGTGTATAATAGTTCCATTGTGATCGGTGAAGACCTCAAGTTTACAACATCATGATTTGGTTCACTTAGACAGCTTCTTCAATTTTTTTCCAGTGACACCGTCCGCCCTTATATGTTGCAGTTTCACCACAGCAGCATCCTATATGTTGGCTCCCAAGTTGCGTGTAGTACCATTTGTTCCACCACTTATAATCTGGTACTTGGAGATTCAGTTGTAACTTTTGTGATCAGATATCTATTGTAGAATCATTGATCAGTCTTCTATATCTGATACTTGGACCTGATTTTTAGTTGTACTTCCGGGCAGTGATAAGATGATTCACTATGTATTTTACATTTTTTAGATATATTTGTATACATTTTGGATTCGCTCTGTACTTCATATGCGGACATGGTTTTCTTTCACTAATCATGGGTATGCCAGCCTCAAAAATGAGCTATCTCTTTGATTTCTCTCACTCGCTTTTCAGCAGGCTGAAATCTGGTAAAGTCCTCTCTAGTCCTTGCAATGTTCTTTCTATTGCACATAATACATTTCAAGCATCACATACCCCTTATGACCTCATATATTAAGAAGCATATGTTATAGTGTCATTTATCACTTTCATGTACTTGATGATTTACACTTTGGCCTTGGGCACCCTTTTCCCTCAGACTTGAACATTTTCACAAAAAACAATATCTTAAAACCCATACGCGACTCTACCCAGAATTTTCCACGTATACACACGAGTCCATTCATAGAGATCTGTATATACATTTTTTATTATTAAAAATATATATATTTTCCCTATTTTTGAGGCAGGTTTGATGGTTATTCCAGTAATTCAACCACCCCAGCCTGTGGCCTAATTACTCCTAACTGCAGAAACTAATTTGAGGGAGTATAAAATCCCCTCAAAGGAATGGCCTAAGGGAGAGAGAAAAATATAGATATTATACTCTATTGGAGACCTATTCAAGTCTCATATGCCCGTGCCTCCTACACTTCCCAGGTATATTCAAGAAACCATTATTTCCTTGAGTTGTTCATCACTCTATATGACATCTATTATGCACACATCTTGGAAGAATTCTTGAGAAGTTAGCGTTGTATGGATCTAGAGGATGGTATGCTCAAAGGTCGTGGCAGGATTCAGGTGATCTCTCCATGTTTTGATTATTGTACGTGTCATTCATAATAATAAGAGCCATCTTGTTCCTGATGTTTACATGTTTATGATTCTTTATACATGTGTAATAATCACTAATTAAAAATTTCGTATTGTTTTTATGATATTATGCATGATTTTCATTAACATCTAGGAACTATATATGTTGTACAACTAGGTTTTGGTGTTCGTTCTTTGTGGATTTACAGGTTTCGGAGCACAAAGTGTTGCAGGGGGTTTGCACCCCATGGGATCTACATCAAAAAAGGGACTTTCAGGTAAGTTTTGCAACCACTAGTACCTAGTTTCCAGTATAAAAGTTGGTTAAGTGAGTCCTTCTAGAATGGCATGCCCCTAATCTGTAAAGGTTGTCAAACCAAGACCTTTAGGGTATTATTTCCTAAAACAAAAATGGTGACTCCATTGGGGATCACATTCTTGTGATTTCCTGTTTGGGTTGTCTTATTTGTCTTGTAGGCTCAGAATAGTTTCTATCACTTTTTGCAGTATAGAAAGTCTTTTTTCAGTTAGACAGAAGACTTGGTCTCTTAATCAGGCCTGATTTTTTGTTTTTTCCTAATCTTTATTTCCATACGCAGTTTTTTCTTTGCCTAGTCGCGTCGTGTATACATGATATTTTTTGCAAAGGGACTCACATATACGTGAGATTCCTTTGTTACAATTACGTATGAACGCTTGTTGCTCACTTCAAAAGCACGTATGCCTGGAAAAATTTGAAATTTTTTATTTTTGGCCCCTGTGGTCTTGTCTGTCTGTGTTGAGCTATTCCTGTATTATCTTGAAGGCCTCTGGACTGTGTTTAAAGTGAATTTTATATGTTTCTCTCTTGCTTGTATGAAGACCTAAAAATTTGGTGAAACCTTATTTTGTGTGTTAGAAATCGGAGCTTGAGCACCGATATATTTCATTGAAGATTCTTGGTTGTCCTGAATATTTAGAACAACGAGATTTTACTCGTTTTCTCTTCTTGGCCTTATGCATTGCTTCTCATTTGATTTTTGCCTTCTAGGTGTAGTTTGGTTTCCTAGATTTCGTAGACTTGTCTTGTTGTGAATTTTTAAGGATCTCTTTTTTATTTTTTGGAGTTGTTGTCCACTACAATATTATTCTATTGTACTGATTTGATTGATTGAGTTTCTTGCTTCTTTTTTCTCATATAAGTCCCACTACAAAAGTAGCACGGTTGGCTTCAGTACTTTGAAGCCTTTGATTGGAATTCATGTTTGCTTGATTCATTTCTTGGATAGTTTTTATGTGTCTTCTTGAAATCTCTTTTCTTTTTTTGATAAGTTGAAAAATCCCAAAAAAAAATTGTGTTTTCCGTTGCTTTTTTCTTTCAGTTTTGTTTACGTTTTATTTTCATCTTTTGAATCTTTTGGTTCAGTTTCTAGTCTTTAGTTCTTGACTTGATTTGGAAGGAAGTCTGCTCTTGATTTCTTTCTTTTATGTCAAGTGCATTTTGGTTTTTTTATACATGGGGGTTCTGATTTGGAACTAGTTTTGGTGACTGTCAAAAAGTGATTGAACCATTTTTTCTTCTTTGGTAGTTTGCATTAAGTGCATTTGAGAATTTTTAGTCTTTTTCGTAATTTTCTGAGTTGTGTGAAGTGTGGGTGCCTGAAAAGGAAACAAAGTTTCTATTTTTTAGTTTCGCATAACCTTTGTAGAAATCACTCTTCATCGAAAGGGAATCATTTCATTTTCATGTGGTTTGGTTTTCATTGGTTTCTTCTGTGTCATAAAAACACCATCAGTTTCACTTCTACGCACCCTTGACTTAAATAACATCCAATCTAAAATAAGCGATACAATTAAAAGCAACTAGTAGTTTTGTATTATTGTCATTAATTATACACCAACTAGCTAGGTTGTAGGGCCTTGGATTGGGTAAGTGGAGAGTTAACTATCTAAGGCTGCTCAAACTATTAAACATAGAAGTTTATTAACAAGAGAAATCAAACACCATTAAGTGGACCGGGAAAGCTCTCCTCTAGAGAGTCGAGTGTGAGGGATAGTGCAGGCAGAGAAGACAGATACCCCCTCTCCTATTTGCTGAATCTTGACATAAGACCATTCCACCCAGCTACCGATAGGATTGGTTCCCATAATTTCCTATCTTAGGGACCACATAGGTGACTGCGGGAGGGAATACCAATGGTACCTGAGGCAGAAATTGCATCACTTCCATCAATACTTCTGGAGGGTGCCCTTGCGAAGTTTAGGGACTTGCACCGGAAAAGGCTATTGTTAGGAGGTCAATGTAACTATTTATGTTACCTTTGCTAGTAGGTATGGGTCCTAATTACCCCGGAATACTTTCAGGAGGTCCTACTATTTCACATTCTTGTATTTTGGTGTCCAGTCCTGTAATATTCCAAATCTGGAACAGCACAGCAAGCCTGCTGAAATAATGCACTCTTGAGAAATATATGCACAGAAATGAGTTTTCGGCTCTTGGATCCCTTAGATCAGCTCATCTAAGACCTAAATCCAAAAGGAGAGAAAAAAAAAATCAAACTGGGTGGGATAAATAGATCTCCCATAAACTAGTCTAGCTGGAAATCACCCAGAGAGAGGGGTTGCAGCTATGTGCAAGAGACTGCTTCAGAAATAATGTAGTTTATCAATTTACAAGCATGAGACCAACATGGAGGTTCATATTTCATCTATACATCAGAAAAATGGATTTAAAATGCAGCTTATACAGTGTATAACAGAAATAGAATGAATATACAAGACAAAAGCCTCAAAATGAGCTGCTACAACAACAAGAAATGGAAGGATAAGCTTAAGAGAGTTATTTTCATTGCTGAAGCATGCAGTAGATTACAACTTAGATCTAGAGAAGATCTGTACATAAAATGATAGATCTATTTCAGATCTGTGTACAAGATAGGCTCCTCTATACATTCCCCTCGGGGATCTCAGTAAATCATGAACAACGGTGAGTAGATCTGAGATCTAAGTCACAGATCTACAGAAGTATTCAGAAAATTTTGACAATAGATCAGATCTGAAATAACATGGATTGGTTGGCCAATCCATGGATCACCACAGTGAAAGGAAGAATCCCTTCACTATAGATCTCTCCTCTGAAAATAATGCCAAGTCACCCTGCAACTTTGCTCTTGCAAATAACGCAGTCATGGAAGAGGGACTGCGCTGTTGGCCCTAAGAATTCCTTGGCCTGCTACTAATGTATGGATCTAAATCTCAACCCACTAATGCACTCTTCCAGGAGGTTAAAAGACACACTCATTCAAAAGAGGCACCGGTACAAGCTATATCTGAGCAGATCTAGTGTTCCACTTGCTACAGCTCACATGGACAACCCAATCCTAAGCAGGACTGCGCTGTAGATGCAATATGAGGCTTAGAAAAATGTCGAATAGTGGACTAGACAAAAAAGACTCCTCCAAGAGTTTCTCAAGGAAGGAGGTGGGGATCCTAAATAGGAAAACCCCAAGAGGTGTGTCTCAATGGAAAAAACCTTCAGAAACTAATAACATCAACAACCCCTTCCTGTTGTCCTCCTCCTTTTATAGGGTGAAAGCCTTGTCAAACCCTAAAACACCTCAATGAGTTATCCCTTTTCACATGTGGAGCCTCCATCTAGAACTGCGCTGTGTATCCATGAGGTTCATTACACCTAGACTATGTTGTTGATTTGGTCAAGGTTGACCCAGTCTTGTGATTTAAGCCCATTCACACTTGCAAGAGATTATTTACATGGCCCAAATATGTCTTTGTTTACATAGGCATTGATTCATTCATGGTTTTTAGGATTTTTACATGTCCTCCTTTGTATTTTATTCATAAACATGAAATGCAAGATAAAATAAGGAAAAATAAGATATTCCCATTAGCTTGGGCTAAATGGGAATATTACAGGTCCTCATCGCCCGGAGCGGAAATACCTGAGAGCTACTTATCTGATTGTATCTTAGGAATTTTTAAGTGTTCTCTTTGCTCCTATATTTCTTAGCTTCATATATTTTTTGAGTCTAGAATAAATATCTTAAATTGGTTGATCGATTGCCTCGTCAATCGAGGACGCTTCGTGGGTTGTCTCCCGCAAGTGCCGAACCTTCTTCAAGAAGGCGTAAGAGTAATTTAGAGGGTGATTTTCACCCAGTGGTTTCAGATGCAGCGGAGAGAGATCCTTCGTCAAGGGTTTTTGTTTCTGTGGCTGGTTCTGATGTTGGTGTCAGTACAAAGAGGAGTTCCTCACTCATCTCAAGAGTTTTATTTCTGGCAGAAGAAGTAGAAGTAGAGGAAGTCCCTCAACCCACAGAGTCTCTTACATCTCCTCTTCTTGCTAGTTATCCTTTCATCATTCAATACATCGGACCCGAGTCTCAGTGACCCGAAAGTCTATATCCATCATATTTGCACCTTTTGATGGCCACGACTGGAAACAAAGCTTCGATTGTGAGCGCTGCAAGTGTTCAAACCCCTCTTTCAATAGAAGGAGGGGGCACTATTGCTATATCTACTATCACTTCTAGTGCTGCTGTGTTTGGCTCTGGTCACACCCAAGCACATGCTTCACAATCTAGTCCTTTTTCTTTTGGGATGCCAACTAGTGGGATTCCTTCTCTCTCTCTTTTTGCTTCTTTAGCTGCATCTACACCCATACCCTCTATGGCTAGTGGATCAGCTTCATTTCAAGGGTTCCCCTTTGGAAGTGGGCATATCCCTCATTCGAACCCTTCATTAGGATATTTACATTTTGCTTCTCAGACTCATGGTTTCAATCCATGGTCTAGAGGTCAAAGTTCTAATACCTTTACACATTGGAACCCTGTTTTTACAACATTGGGAGCAGGGAATCAGTTTCTCATTGGTCAGCAAGGGAATGTTCCTTTCCCTGCGCTGAGTACTTCTCAGGCTTTTTCTCCATTTTGAAATTCTTGGAACCCTTATCAAGGGGTTTCCTCTCCATTCACTAACTCAGTGGGGGAAAATGGTCTTGTTTACAGTAACTCTATGTTGGGGGGGATCCTTCTCCGAATGTTGGGTCACAAGGATTTTCCTGTGGCCCAGCATTCTCTACGAACAAAAAATGGAAACCTGATGCCTCAGAAAATCCAAGATATTCTTTTCAGAATGTTGGGAATCCTTCATATTGAGGATGGAATTCCCAAGCTCCTCCTCACTTACCATTTCTAGGAATGTTAAACTTTCTATATTTGTTGAAATTGAATAATGATCCAATTCGGTATAGTCCGAGATGGCCTCCAGTCCCCACCAAACTTCCTTTGGACATTCCAAAGTTTTAAGGGAAGAACGGAGAGGATCCGACAGATCATATCACCACTTTCCACTTATGGTTTTCATCCAACTCCCTAACTGATGATTAGATTAGGTTGAGATTATTTCAATGCACCTTAACTAGAAATGCATCCAAGTGGTATATTGAGTTAACTGGGGGAAGTTTTGCCACTTTTGGAGATTTGGCTACCATTTTCTTAAACCACTTTTAGTCACATGTCCGTTATGACGCTGGTACTAAATTCCTGGCCAATTTTCAACAGGATAAGGCAACTCACATTTCTGGTCATATTAAGGGATGGCGAAGAAGGAAGAGGCTCATTAAAGCCCATATTCCAAATGAATTCCTTCTCGAATGGATTTTGAAATATTTCCAGCCAGATATTTCTAAATATGTATCCCTTTCAGGGGTATTTTTTGAAGAGCATGCTATTTTCAGGGCTCAACAATTAGAATTGATCTATTCTCAGTCTCGAGTCCTGAATAAAAAAAAATTGGAAGCTCCTCACTCCAAATTGGACTTATCCAAAACTAAACACAATCCTCATGGTGATGGGCTTATTGGTTTGATTGATAGCGATGCAGCTAACCTGCTAATTCAATTTCAATAGTTTTCTATACAATCTGCTTCTTCTAGTCAGGTTGTGCCTTCAGTATCAACTCCTTTCGAGTCCTTGCCAATTAATGTTGTCCAAAATTCTAACCCCAAAGGAAATCAAAAATTCGATGGGAAGAATAAAGGATGGAATAACAAGAAGAAAGGCAAGGATGGGAAGGGGAATGCAAACAAAACCAACGATCATTTTGGAGAGGGTCAAAATGATAATAAAAGGAAAGTGAATTTTCCATGCAAATTATGCACTAGAGACCATCTTACACACCTTTTCCCTAAAATTTAGGATGTGCAGCGCTTGTTGGCTCAACAGGGTTCTTCTAGTTCTCAAGCTATGCTGACAAACCCTTTTCCCCAAGGGCAGCAATTAATTGTTGGCATGAATCAAAATAATGGGGCTCCCTCTGGGGGTAGCCAGGAAGGGGAAACTACGTCAAACATATACATGATGAGTGCTCATGCAGATATCGCTACGAGATCTCACGATTATGGTGAAGTTGAGTCCTTGAAAGCTAAGGGTACTCCTCATAGTGCTGAACCACTTCAGATTACGAAGCCTACTATTGAGCCTATACCTCGGATGTTGAAGGCATCTTCAAAACATACAGAGATTAATTCAAATGACAAGGCCGCCTAGAACTACTCTATTGTAGAAGATCTAGCTCAGAGTCCTTGTGCCATGTCTGCATTAGAGGTGCTCTGGTCTTTTCCTACTCAGCAAAGTGATTTTCCTACTACTATTGGAGTTTTAGATCCAAATAACTCTCTTATGATTACATTTGATATGTCGAATTTTAAAAATACACCCCCTCATCATATGGCTTTCCATATTAACTTAAGTTATCGAAAATTAAATATCTTTTGAACGGTCGTAGATGAAGGGGCTTCCATGTGTGTAATGTCTCCTACATGCTGGTAGGGTATTGGATCTCCCATAGTTGTTCCTTTAGTCACTCTTCTAACTGTGTTTGACGGTCATTCTCATAGGCCGCATGGTATTGTTTTGGCTTTGCCCATCTGTGTTGGGGGAAAAACTATAAATATCGAATTTGAGATGGTCGATGCAAGCTTAGACTGTAACCCTCTATTGGGGAAAAACTCAATCTATGAGATGGATGCTATTGCATCCTCGTTATTTCATATTGTTTGTTTCCCTCATGAAGGGAGAATTTTTATAGTTGACCAAATAGATTATTCTCCTATAGATTAGAATGCATCTTCTAACTCAATCATTCCTTTGATGAAAGATACCAAGGCACCTGTTGAGTATTTGGGGGTTAGAATGTATTCTTCTTTTATGGGTACTTTTGTTCTTCCACCTCCTTCAGTTCATACCAATGTGATTTCATCCTCAAGGGATCCTATTCGAAGAGAGTCTTTCAAAACCCATTATTTTTCAGACCCTTGGACCTTACCTTCTCCTAACTCCACATTAGCAGGAGGTAAAGTGGGTGGAATGGAATTTCCAATGTCTGCAGCTGAGATTTCTTATAGCTCTATTGTTGACTCTGCAGAGTCCATTTTCTCTTTCCCCAGAGGACTTGGATGGAGATGTGGCTCTAGCTTGGACTCTTAGTTCATCTTCGGCCCAATATTTCCTTGATACCACTCTTCTATCTGAAGAGGCCATCTTGTAAGCTATGATTGGTGTAGAGAGACCGTGGGATGAATTGCATCATCGATTTTACTTTCTGCCAAATTTGAGTAAAGTTGAATCAAGTTTTCCTAGCCCTCAGTCTTCTGGTCCTGTTCACATAGTCTTGAACTCTTTATAACCAACACAGGTTTTTGCTGACAGGAGCGTGGCTGTGATTTCTCCTACTATCCCAGTGAATATTTCCAAAGATCCCAACATTATAGAGAATTTTTTCATCGAAGTTGAATGTTCCCCTGAAGAGGTTCAAATTTACACTGACCTCTTTCAAGAGTTTAGGGATGTGTTCACTTGGTTTTATGAGGAAATCCCTGGTATAGATCCATCTATTGTCCAGCATGAGATCAAGGTGTACAAAAATTCTAAGCCTGTCAAGAAAAAGCTTCGTCAGGTTAACCCTAGGAAGGCAGCAGCTATCAAAGCTGAGGTGGAGAAGCTATTTAAGGCGAAATTTATTTTTCCTTCTCCTTTGACAGAATGGGTTTCGAATCCAGTTCCTATGGACAAGGAACAAGGATTAATTTGAGTTTTCATCGATTTCAGGGACCTAAATAAAGCATGTCCTAAAGGTAACTACCCCACACCATATATAGATCAGATTATCAATGAGTGTGCGAGGAATGATTTTTTCTCCTTCATGGGTAGTTTCTCTAGATATAGTCAAATTATTATCCGTCCTGAAGATCATCATAAGACTGCATTTATTTGTCCCTAAGGTACCTTTTCTTACAATAAAATTCCTTTTGCCCTTAAAAATGTTGGAGCTACTTTTCAGTGGGCTATGTCTTATGCCTTCCACAACATCAAACATATTATTGAGGCATACTTGGATGATTTAGCTACTCTTTCTCGTAAGAGAATTGATCATTATTTTCACCGCCGTCAAGTATTTGAACGATGTCGGCATTACAAAATCCAGTTGAATCCGAACAAGTTTGTTTTCACGATCACATCTGGTTGGTTGTTGGGATTTATTGTGTCTACGGAACAGATTCGGGTAGATCCCTTCAAGGTTGAGGCAATACTTAAGTTTCCTCCCCTGGCTTCAATTTTTCAACTTCAAAGTCTACAAGGAAAAGCTAATTTCCTGTAGAGATTCATCGTAAATTATGCCGATATTATGAAAGGATTTATGAGATTATTAAAAAAAGGAGTTCCATTCTTTTGGGATGACTTTTCTCAGTGCTCATTCAATGATTTGAAAAAATCATTGACCCCTGCTGCTCTACTGAGACCACCTAATTATAGCAGGGATTTTCTTTTTTATCTCGCAGTAGCAGAATTTACCATTGGTATGGTTCTAGTTCAGGAAGACGATAATCTTTCAAAGCATGTTATTTACTACCTTAGTAGAGGTTTGGTAGGACCTAAACTCTGGTACTCTCTGATAGAGAATCTTGCTTTAGCAACTATCTATGCTGTGTAGCGGCTCAAACATTATATTCTTCCTTGAAATACCTAAGTTTTGGCAGCAGTCAATCCATTTCAGTTTTTTCTCAGTAGGTGAGTGATTTGGGGCAAACACAATCGATGGATTGTGATTTTGTAGGAGTTTGATCTTGAGTTTATGTCTGCTAAGTCCAAGAAATCATTGGTTTTAGCTGAATTGATTTCTTAGTTTCCCTATGGAGAAGAGATGGTTTATGATGAATCCTTCTCTGATGAACATCTTTTTCTCATTTCTTCACAGGATCCTTAATATCGGGATCTCATAGTATATCTCCAGACTGCGAAGTTTCCGTCAATTTTTTTGAAAGATGAGCACAGTAAGTTACATCACCTAGCTAAAATTTACTTCATCATTAGTGACAATTTATATCGTCGCAGGGTTGATTCAATCCTTAGATGGTGCTTAACTCTCGAAGAAGTTGAGGTTGTGCTGAATGATTTCTACAGTGGGGCCTGTGGTGGTCATTTATCAGGGCTTGCTACAACCCAACAAATATTGCATGCAGGATAATTTTGGCGTTCAATTTTCAAATATTGTACGGAATCGGTCAAAAGGTGTCATCTGTGTCAGGTTTATACCCGAAAGACGTGTACCCATCCAGCTCTGCTCTTTCCTGTCATCATTGTCAACCCCTTTACAAAGTTGGGTATTGATTATACTACTTGTAACCATCCTTCAACCAAAGGTCACAAGTACATTATTGTAGCCATAGACTACTTCACAAAGTGGGTCAAGGCTATGCCTAATTTTGAGAATGATGGTGAGACAACAACTCTTTTCCTCTTCAATCAGGTCATTTCTCACTTTGGTATTCCCAAAGAGATTGTCATTGATCATGGCAGTCACTTTCAGTAAAAAAATGATGGTTGAATTCGCTCTGAAATTAGGTTTCTGGCAATAGCACTCATCTCCATATTATCCTCAAGCCAATGGGAAAGTGGAAGCCGTAAAAAAATCCTTGAAGATAATTCTTCAACGGAAAATTGATAATGCTCGATCCAATTAGCACATTATGTTGTATCCAGCACTTTGGGCATACCGGATGTCAGTCAAAATTGCAACTGGTTTTACTCCATTTCAACTAGATTATGGGTTGGAATCTATATTTTCCATAGAGTGTGAAATTCCTTCTCTCAATTAAGTTGTAGAACTTCTTCCTGACACTTCCAATCTCCAAGAATGTCTCCTTCATCTGGAACATCTCGATGATTAGTGTCAGGATGTCGCCATGATAAATGAGGCACATAAGAAATGGATAAAGGTTCAGTATGAAAAAGCGGTCAAACCTAGGGTTTTCTCTGAAGGAGACCTTGTCTTGGTTTATGCCCAAGATAAGGATTCCATAGGAGCAAGAAAGTTTAAATCTATGTGGTATGGCCCCTTCATCGCTAAGAAAATTCTCAAGAAACGAGCTTATGCCTTGGTTGATTTTGACATAAATGAGTTGTCGGAACCCATAAATGGGCTCTACTTGAAAAAGTATTAGGCCTAGGCTTTGGCCTAGCATCTTTCTTTTTGTATATATATATATTTTTTTTTGTACATATCTAAGTTTTCGATTTTTGGTGTGATTATGATGCATTTGATTTGCTTTGGCAGGTTGTGTTGGATGTCATGAGTCATTTTGGTTTCACCGATGGTGCTAGTAGACATACCCGGAACTTAGTTTCCGCAGATTGGGTACTTCATTATCCATCTGGTCAGTTGTTGGTTTCAAGAGGTGTCTGCATTGGCCCTACTTCAAACAACGTAGCAGAATACACTGCAATAATTTATCTACTCTCGGAAGAAATATCTTTGGGTGTTGATTCATTAGTAGTTTTCTTGGACACCCAACTGGTGGTTTCACAGTTGAACAACACATATCAGGTTCGAGATCCATTTTTGAACCGATTTTTTTTTAGGGTACGTTTGTTACAAAGATCATTTCAATTTCTAACATTCATTAACCTTCCTTGAGCTGAAAATTAGATGGCAGACTTATTAGCTAATCAAGAAATTGATTGGCATATTCATCATTCAACATTTTAATCAATATATCAAATACATCATTCATTTTTTATACATTTGAGTCATCACATCATATAAGCCGTTGTATATATATATATAGTCAGAGTGTTCAAAAATATACAAAATCTAGACCCATCTGTTCTACAAAATTAGGGCTTATGCCCGATCATGTTCAGTATAAAAAATATATTACAGTCATCTGGTAAAATCTATATATCTAATCCTGTGGTCCCTACCCAACATTTGTGTTGCTATAGAACATGATAGTAGTCACTAAACGGTGGAATAACCACACCCAGTCTCATGGTACTCCGACTACCCGTCTGGATAGCCTCTGGTAGGTCCTCTACTACAGACATAGGCACTTAGCGAGTCAAACTCTCCAAGTTTCTCTGGACGACATGGAGGGTCCTACCAAGGTCTTTAGCATTCGCCTCACCTCTGCGGCACTTATGCCTTGGGTATCCCTCAGGTATGACTGGTCCCATATATGTATCATGATCATCCATAATCTTGTAAGTCATTTGATTTCAATAAAAAAAAAAATCATTATCATATTTTGAAAAAATAAAAAATAAAAAATCATATAATCCAAAATCAAAATTTGCAATCTCACTGATTCCACCCCATGCTACACCGAATGGAAGGACTAGATTTGGATCACAGCGAAAATCCATCCTAGCATAGGGATAATCTTCCACGGTGATAACTTGTTCCTCCCACCATTGGAAGAACTCATCATCCCAAGTGGTTCAGGGAACTTCACTTCCCCCTAATCTCTTCATCAGATCAGCCCACTGGGCTATTCTTGGATCTTTGGGGTTGTTGATGGTTGAGATGACTTTGGGTTGAATCCTTGGAATCCTCTCAAATAATAATGTCAGTAAAATCATTCCATACCCAAAATGTTTAATTTTTATCTTCCAGATCGAATTCAACTATATTTTCATGTTGCTTAGCAATGTTGTGCACCAATAAAAAAGGTGAATCAAACATTCTACTGCAATGCTCATTTGTGTCCTCGAAGCCTGATGTAGAGAATCAGATCCTACTACTCTGCCAATGGTGAAAAGGAGAATCTTCATATATATTTATTTCAAATCTTTGATTGCAATATGTGTACCTACTTTTTGAGACCCCTCTACGCAATAGACCTGGACGTAATCTTCCACAGTAAGCCCTCCCAAAGGCTTTCAGTGTAAATCCATTGGATCTCTTCTCTGAGAGAATACAATGATGAAATATATGTCTTCCATCTCTATGCATATTTGCATTTGATCTATCATGAAGTAGTCTTCTTCCGGCTCCCAGTGATCTACCAACATTTGGAGAAACTAGACATTAATTTTCATATTTGGCATTTTAAAGAACTTGAGCAATCCATATTTTTGAAGGATATCGAGCGAATTTTGATCTTCCATCACTTCATTGTTGATGGCATTATGTTCACACTCCCTCCAGCTAACTGACATCTTGAGAAAATGAATCAAATAATTCATTAGGTTCAATTTTTAAATTCTCGGTCTGCGCATACGTGGCTTCGTTTACGTATATTTGTGTATCATACGCAGGTTCATCCATATGAACCCGCGTATGTGTAGAGGGTTTCATCAAAACAAATGTTTCCTGCGGTCAAATTTCTAAATTTTTATCTTAAAATAGAACGAAATTGATGATAAAGATGAATTTAGAGCTTACCTAGCTGATTCGACACAATTTGATGGTTGATTACTCTGGTTTTGACAAAAGGAAACCTTGTCCACTTCTGCAATGTAAAAATGACCCAAATATGATGTAAATGGTGTATTTATACCCATATTTTTAAAATTTTTGAAAAATTCCTTTGTACCTATTTTTTAAAATCTATCTAAGTTTTTATAACCGTGTTGCTTGTAAGTGTTGGGAAAGGTATTTTTTTACGGACATTTTACTGAAGTTGAGATTTTTTCTGGTTTTTTCAGATCCATGACCCATCATGGAAGGTATATGATTTCAAACTGGCATATAGGCTAGGGAATCCACCTTTTGTTGCATTCTGCTACTAGCTTCCATTCTGATCACTTGTCATAGGGTCGATCCCATCATGTCATGAGTACTTAACCCATTTCACTCACTGGTTTTTAATCATCACTTGGTGGTAGAGCCTTCCTTTACATGGGCTTCCTAGTTAGTTCCTCGCTAGCATTTGTCACCCATGCTGCAATTTATGTAGGCTCGGGAGTCCTCTTTAGTCTCACCATGACATATACGTTGAAGCTTCATTCTTCTTCTTCTTCACTATCATTTTTCTGGCCATTACCCTAGAGGCTCCCTTTTTTTGTCAAGTTATATTACTGCATTGCATATTGACTACTTGTTTATCTTGGCCTTCAGTTGGCTTCATTTGGACTCAATGTTTAAGCCATCTTTTGACCATGACTTTCTATACATGTTAACCATGCAATCACTTAGCTACCGCGACTTGACACCTTTTGTTACCCATGGATGGAACATTCCTTTGAGTATCACTTACCAGTTTCCGCCACCTTGCATTGAGCATAGGATTGTTCCTATCCCAGGAGCTAGTTCATCTGTTTCATCATACTCGTTCTATCCATTGTACTCTAGCATTATTTTATTCTTTTTTAGGTTTTGAATATGAAATAGATAAAAATAATAATTAAATATGTTAAAAAGAGAGGGAATGGGATATTACTTCGTATTTTGATGGTAGCTATAGTGTCATTTTTGTTTCCCTTGAACAAAGGAAAATAAACTATGTATTTCCTTCATTTGGGATGGTTTTAGATTTTACTTAGGAGAAGCCATAACCTTGTTACATGTGTCAGTTCTCCCCCGGTTGGTTATCTCTTCCAATCATATGGAGGGTTTTTTCATGCCTCCTGCATGACAAACTTATACAAAGTTATCATTTGCCACTATGGTTGCCTCCTGTTTTGTATGAATGTTCTAAATTGATCAGGTATTGCGAGGAAAATCTCGGAGGAGGTGGGGTTCACCACAATGGAAACACTTCAGGGGTTCCCTTTCTCCACCACCCATACCCTACTCATTTTTAACTTTAATGGGTTTAGATATGCTATTGGATTGAGATGGTTGATTTGTAGCTCCCTTATTAAACTTCTTCCTCTAATTATCTTTCCCAAAAAATATGAAATAAGAAGGCTTTTGCCTTTTTCCTTTTATTTCAGCTTTACCTTTATCCTTGTTCAACCATGTTCTTGAATTCTTACTTCAGCTCTTAAACATTTGGTAGTATATTTTGGCCTTTCTAGATTGTTGAATTAGATTCTTTCCTTCTATACTGCTGAAAGACAATTTAGAAATCTTTGCACCTTGTCTTTCTCCTCTGGTATGTATGGTACATACCTAAGTAAGTTTGTGAATTTCATCACAAACTCATCTATAGTAATCTTCCCCAGTGTTAATTCATGGAATTATTTTGCATTATCATCATAATATATTTCTCTTAGATATAGAGATTTAAATTTATGTTTAAACTCCTTCCATGAGACAATCTTTTCATCCAACAACTATATAATGGTGTCTCTTCCCACCATAGAGTATCTTTACCCTGTAATTGATAAACAACCAACCTAGCCTTCAGGTTAGTTTCATATTCATACAACTGAAAATACTTGATCATATTCAGGAGCCAAGATTTTGCACCTTCCTCCTATTCCCCTTCAAACGTAGGAGGTTTTATCTTGAGGAATTCTCCCTGCAATTCCTTCTTATTCTTCCTAGACATAGAATTTTTCTTTTTAGATTCTTCATCAATCTCAAACTTCTTTGAGATGGTGTTAACCTTTTTTTTCTTCCTTTTTTCTTGTTCCCCACATTTGTCGCTACAAGTTTATGCTAATTCCCTTACCATATGCTCCTGCTCATGACTTGCTTGTAGTAGTCACTCATTGCTAGTTTTGATGTGCACTAGAATCCTATTGGAAATTTATGATTATTCCCAAAATCTGAGAATTGGGATCTAGGGTAGTATCTTCCTCCCTAAATTCCACATATAATTTCTCTCCATATTCCATATCTAAGAATAATTTGATTTTCCAATGTATGAATCTATTGTGCTTTATTTAATGAACCACTAAAAATGGTTTGTCAAAAAGAAAAAACTTCCACAAGGAAGAAACAATTAATATCTAGATTACATTCACTTCCAATTCATGATGGTCCATAAAAATCCCATTGTTGTATGAGAGCTATAATACCACTTTTCACAACACATAAACAAGAATAAATTTTTTTTTACACAGACATATATATATACTATGGCTTATCTTGGCGATAATTTACTACATCTATGCTCCCCTATCAACCTGTGTCTCTCATGATGAATCTAACACTTGAGGTTTGTGTTTATAACACATGTGATTATGTCTTAGACACACCATGGAATAGGGGTAACTACCTATATAAGGAGTTCTTAACTTGTTTTGTGACTTCCATTCGATATTAGTACCAAGGGTGTTGAAATGCAACATGATATATAGTGGTTTCGTTTGATTGAAAGTGTGATTTAATAATAGACACCAAGGGCAACCCTTAACCTATATCATACCATTATTGATAGATTTATTCATTTTCATTGCATGAAATAAATCCTAAACCTATGGTTACATTTCTATGGTTTCTAAACATTTATTTGTCATTGCACTCAAGGAATCATCTTTGGTGCATTTCAAATGGATCCCAGATCCCAAATTCAAGGTCTCTAATTGCACCCTTCACCTCTTGTGATCCCACTCTTTATAGGGTAGGTGTCTCAACGCACGTTCTTGTTACATGGTTTAGATAGGTACTCTTCCAGGGGAATATGAATGTTCATGATCTCTTGTTGCAAAGGAATGTTGGAGATCCGTTGGGTAGAAACCCTAACCTATTTTTTATAATTTCTATTTCTACCTAAGCTACTGTGTATCTCTTTCGAGCATCTAGGAACACACCATGACACAACTTTTGGGGATTTAGCTCATGACCCATGTTTCACATCTGCTTCTCTGTAGGGGTGGTGTTTACCCACAAGGTGACTCTTTGCATCTAGCTTGATTCACAGCTTACTGAAGGTCACCAAGACCTCCCAAATCGAAGTGAATGAGTAACCCTATTGGAAATTGTTTTTGGGTCTTCCAGTTTGCAACTCCTTCCTTTATGTGAGGTATTTCACCATCCAATTCTCAATACAATGAGAAATCCCCTAAATCATTTATGCATTCATTTTTTAAGGTATGTTTATTGGTTTAGATTTTAACTTGGTTTTTTTGTATAAATGTAGGGCTAACAACTTCATTTTATTCCTCATTAGCATAGAGGAATCTTGTTGGATTTCCAAAAAATTTCTCCAAGTTACACTTTCCTAGGGCAAGGTATGTAGCCACAATTTATCAATGTTTTCTCTCCTTTGTTGAGGCTCAATGTTCCCTTCTGTGTTTAGATTAAGGTTTCAATTCAAGTGTCTTTATATACATTAAGTCCTTGTGGTTTAAATTTTGTGCCTATATGAATCTCCTTTCAATGGCACTGGAACCCTCTTGCTCAGCTCTGGCATGCCTTTCCAACATGTCCAGGAGTTTTCTAAATCCCCAATTTTTATTTTGTCGTTATCATTTTTTTCATTGGAATGTTTGTTTTAGCCCCTAACTTATTGTTACTAGTGTTATGGATAGAAGTGGTGTCCCTATGATTACCATTTCTTCTTTACAGGTATTTGTAGCAGTCAACTACTTGACATTATCACATGTTTTCCTTCATTAGAGGTTGTAAGTTCATTTTTTTTTCTAACGGTTTTCATTGTGCAACGTGGAAGGTACTTGAGGAAGTACCTAGGTTAAGTTGGCTACTTCCTGATTCGCGCACCCAGGTTGCCTATTTAAAAACCCTATATGCCCTCCCAGGTCATATTTTGCTTCTATAACCTAGTTCAGTGCATTATACTCTTCCTGTGATTGGGTTATGGTATCACCATCCCTTGCCTTATTGCGTGCCAAAGATGCATATAATGTGTTCACTAGCATCTAAAAATTTGCATAAAACACCTCTCTCCATGTGTGATTTTAGTATAGAATGGGCAACACAATGAACCGTTAAGCTTGTTGTATATCTTGATTCATTGTTTGGATTATGTCTTGGTGTTTTCTTGATACTTTTTTATGGGACACCATATTGGTTGTCTAAGTTCTACCATTTCCATTTTTATGCCATACATACCAATTTTTTTAAATTAAATGGAGGTCACCTCAGAGACTTACACCAAATTTATGTGATGGTTTTAACATTCATTTTTCTCCTTTTGCGAGAGTTATATTTTCACGCCTATTTTTTGGAGAGTCTCCACGCACAATTTCAGATGTACCGAGTTTTTTTCTATAATTTATGCTACCACTTAATATTCATCTAACTTCTACCTCGTGCATAGCTCCTCACTATACCTAAGGAAGGTTCTTCTTCTTACCTTGAAAGTATGGTTTTTTACAGTTTTATTTTGGTCGTTACTGGATAAGGTTCAATGAAATGCTATGCTTTCATCCAAGCTTTAGCTGGAGATATGGATATGGTTTTCCCTTCTTACATTTTGGCTATTAATATAAACTTTGTGAGGGTTAACTCTAAGAATCTCTACTTATATATATATATATATATATATATAAACATGTAACAAGATTCTTAATCATAGAAACCCACCGCCAATTTACCATAGAGTTACTTAACTTGTAAATATGTTTTGTGAAAATAACATGACTTACAAGTAACACATGAAAACAAAAACTGTAACTAATGTTCATATTGTATTTTATAATTAATCAATCATTTTTTGAAGGGAAAAAATGACATGACCACTTCCTATATAAATCTCACCCTTTGATATGTAGCTACAACTACAAATATTATAACCCTATTAGTAAATATTTTAAAATAGTTGCATATGTGTATATATAATTTCTTGTAGAATCTACTCTAGATTTTGAGTTTGAGATGTATGAACCATTTCCCACGTATAGTAAAATGCATTTTTCTTCTATTCTAATTATACATATTCAACATGTTGTCTGTACCGACATGGATATCTACTTAGTTGCATTTTTAATGGTTCTATAGTTATATGTATCAAATCATAGTTTCAAAATGCAACTTTGTGCGCATTTCTTTTATTTGTTTTGGAATGCATGTTGTCTACTGAAAAAAAATTACTCCATATAGTAGTTAATTCTAATTAGAAATACCGCATGTGTGGCCATACCATTATATCTAAACAAATTTCTTCCATATACGATGAAGTTTACATTCCAGATGACAAGACTCTAAAGAACCAATATGTTTTATTTACTTTCATACAAAACTTGATTTACCCTCCCCACTGTCATGGTTTAGGAATATAATTCCCGTGCGTCCAAAGAGTAAAAATAACAACAATATTAAAATGAATAAACCTACAAGTTCCGCTGTAGAGTGAATTCGACCCAATTGAGTTAGGGAAGTTCAACAAAATCTCACAATCATGACTTTTAAAATAATTATAATTTATAAATAATTTACATCATTAACTAGCTAAATGTCAGAACTCACACGCTACACATCCACGCATACATCATATAACTAGAAAGGTATAAAACACATTACATTTATATCCTTATAGGCAGTAACTTCTAATTTATCATGGCATGCTTATCCACCGTTGTCCCCTGAAATAACCTAGAAAGAAATATTTTCTTCCCAGCCTTGAACCTTCTCTCTTAGTTCTCCTATGTGCTCAGATCCTCTTATCCCTATAACCAAAAACCTTATTTTGTTCTGGTGAAGGCATTTTTATGCCTATTTTTATGCCTCGTTTTTTCTCGGTGCTTCTAATCCCCATAGCCTAGGACTTTGAACAAAAGTATACTTTTTCCTTAAGGCCAACTTTTTCCCCTTGCGATGCTTTACATACCCATCCCTAGTGTTGTTTCCCCACACTAGATGATTTATTATATTCCTTTATCCAAATATAAAATCATCTAAATTCACTTTTCGGAAGATTTTTCGGAAAGCGTTGTATTCCATCCTATCCATCAAGATTGTAACATTGATCCAATCAATTAAATTCTTATCCAAGTTATTTCACAAATATTTCCTTCAAAATTATTCAAAAATATTTATTCCATCATCATAATTATTCGATAAAGTTAAATATCGATTTCTTTCCATTTCTAAATAAGTTCAGCTATAAACAAAGTATTCGCATAAAACCACGGTATTACATTCCTTTTATAGGTTACATGATTTGACAATAAAATAATCCTTAGGAGCATTCATCCCTTGAATTAAAAGAAAAAAAAAGCATAAATTATTTTTTTCAAAGGTGTTGTGCCATGGGTTGAGGGTTAACATTATGAAACTAACTAAACTATACTCTACTCACTTGACTCTTGTCCCAACGTCACACTTCATCATTTTTTCCTCATTGTGCTTATTATATTGGTGTTAAATAAACTAATATTAATTTAATTTGTATATATGTTACGGGATTTTTTTAAGAAATATATGTTATTGTTATTAGGATTTATTATATTAAGAAATGTATTTTATGATAAATGTATATTTATTATAAATGCAACCTGTTATATGTCAAAATTTTATCCTAAGTCGTGAAAATAATTCTCTACATCCAATTCAAACCAATATTTTAATATATATTTATATTGATTTAAATAAAAACAAAACTTGTACATAATATTAAAATTGTAAAAATTATAATAAAATGAAAAGTTAGGTAACATAGTGGGCGATAACACAATTGGAAAAAAAAACAAATTGGCAAGTGATTGTGTATTCAAGTGATAGGAAGTTCAACCCGCCACCCGAACATGTCTCACGAGCCGAAACCTAAAATAATGAAAAGGAAAAATTGTAACCAACATTGTTATATAAATTAAATGGTTTCTAAACATAGATAAGCATCAAAACACTTACAATAAATATTACATTGCCATGATTAAAAAAAATATAAAATTTAGTTAAGTTATAAATCTATTATTATTAGAATATGAGTTAAACATATATATTTGAATGGAAGAAATTACATGCCTACTTTTGAGATAAATCTCTACCTTTGATTTGTGAGTATTACTATGAATATTTTAAAATATTTTCTCGAGGTTAAATCCTATCATTAATAGGTTTTCCTATTTACTAATAGGGTTATAATATTTGTATTTGTCACTACATATCAAAGGTTGAGATTTATATAGGAAGTGGTCATGTCAGTTTTTCCCTTCAAGAATTGATTGATTAATTATAAAATATAATAAGAACATTAGTTACGGTTTTTTTTGGCTCGTGTTATTAGTAATTCATGTTATTTTCACAAAACTTATTTACAAGTTAAGTAACTCTATGGTAAATTGGGGGTGGATCTCTATGATTAAGTATGTGCGTGTGTGTGCATGTCTATGTGTGTGTGTATGTGTGTGTGTTTAGCTTATATTATTTTTTATATAATAACAATAATAATAAAGTAGTTATAATTTAGTTAAATTTTATAATTTTTTAAAATTTTGTAAATCGGAGATCTTTGATGTCTATTGGCATACATCACTCATCTAACTTATATGAATATGATAGTAATTATTTATAACCAGATTAAAATTATGGAAGCCCTATTACAAAATAGATAGGCCTATCAACATAATTAGTAGAATAAAATAATTCTAAATTTTGATGTAATTTTATCTTCATATGAATAATTTATCTTTAAATGTTAATACATTTTACATAATTTAATTAATAATTAAAATATATAATTATTAAATATACAATATCCAACTTGTAATAATGGACTAACTTATAATCATAGATGTGGTCCTAGAGACGTTTTATAGAGTAAATGAATTATTCCATGTATGATGAATCATGCCAATGCTATCTTCACAAAGTACATAATTTTATGAGAGATATAGTTAGTAATATGTACATCCATGCCTTAAGCATGTAATTTATTTTATCATGTTCCTTTTGGTTGAATAAGTCAATTCCCCACATCATGTTGAATTATGCTACTCAATGTTTTAATTAGAATTCTATCTTATCATGTTCTATTGTCATGAGATGGTTGAAAAATAAATGTTAAAATCATTAAATCAACCTTGATAATGAATAGGATTTAAAGAGGGATATTCCCATAGAAATATTGATACTATTTCCTTCTCCTTAATGCAACAATTCCATTTATCACTTCAATTCTTTTAGAAATCAATAATGGGTTCCATTGTTCAATTCTTTCACATTGTGCATAATACTTTCTATATTCTCTTTAAATATTAATAAATTTTACATAATTTAATTAATAACTAGCATATATCATTCTAAAATATACAATATACAACATGTAATCATGGACTATCTTATAATTATAGATGTGGTCCTACATACTTTTCGTAGAGTAAATGAATTCTTCCAACTATGATGACCCTTGCTAATTATATCTTTAAAAATTAAACTATTTTGTGAGAGATATAATTACTAATAGGTGCTTCCATGATTTAATCATGGATTTTCTTTTATCATGTTCCTTTTGGTAGAATAAATAATTCCCCGCATCATGTTGAATGATGCTACCATGCTTTGATTTTTTAATGAGGATATTGTTTTATCATTTTCTATTGTGATGAGATAGTTGAGAAGTAAATGTGAAAGTCACTAAATCAAAATTTATGGAGGAGGTATACTCTAATATAACTATCGATATTTTTCCTTCTCCTTAGTGAAAATTTAGCGAACTAATAGCACACCAAAACTTAATTTACATTAGAATAATCACGCATATAAATACTTAAAATTATTGGTTGAAGATATAAATTATATTTTATTAAGTAAATATTTCAACCAAACACTAATATAGAAATTATTTTGATTGTAAAAATGCATTTAATGATCAACAACATCAATTAATATGTGCATGAAAAGTATGATTAATTCTCCAAGTCCCTCCCTTAAGGAGTACTTATCTTTGACCTTCATGCCTGTGATGTCTAATGTCGCATTTTCATAAAGGTTGTCTCAATATGAAAATCAATCAAGTGTGGTCAACCATCTTTATTTTATGATTTTTAATATTTATCATTGGGTTTATATACCTTTAGTTTATCATGTTTATCCCTTGGGTTTAATATCAGTCCCTTGGGTTTATAATCCCTTGGTTTTTTAGTATTAATCCCTTAGGGTTATTGTTTCCTTGGGTTTATAATATTTATCTTAGTGTTTATATACCTTTGGTTTATATAATATTAATCCCTCGAATTTAATATTATTCCCTTGTGTTCATAATAAGTTGAGGTTTAGGATTAATTCATTTTGTTTATAATATCAATCCCTTGGATTTATCAATCTAAGGTTTCATATTCCTAGTGCATAATATTATTCAAAAGGTTCTTAATATTAATCCTAGAGTTTAATATAAATCCCTTGGGTTTATAATCATGGTCAACAATGTACAACCATGGTCCAGTGTCACATTGTGACAAATATTGTCTCAATATGAAAATAAACCATGGTCCTATGTCTTATTGTGACAAATATTGTCTTGAAATAAAAATCAATCATTTTCAACTATGGTAAACCATGTTCCAATGTCACATTGTGACAAGGATTGTCTCAATAAGAAATTCAACCATGGTAAACCATGTTTTGATGTCACATTGTGACAAATACTGTCTCAATATGAAAATCAACCATGGTCAAGCATGGTCAATCCTGTTCAACCATGGTCAATAACCATGGTCACATTGTGAAAATGATTGTCGCTTGGAGCAGAGAGTAGGGGAATACTTACAAACATAGTAGAGTGTAGAAGATACCTGAAAGATAACTAGAACCATGACGCATATCTAGGAGTTGAAACACTGACGTGGGGTATTGAGGAACATTAGAGATTCTGAAGGAGCCAATTTTTTATGGTGTCAGAATTATGTCGAGTTTATACTCAAATGAATCATTTTTTTCTGGGAGTCTAATGACGTAGTCTATTTCATCATCTAAGCAACATAATGTTTTTGTTTGTCCAGAAGATAATCTTGCGAGGAATCAAAAATATTCCTAGGGATCCCATATTTGACCGATAAAGAGAGTGGTTGAGTTTACAGTGAAACATCACATTTTTTCATAAGGAACACAATGGCATAGGAATTTCCTTCATTTGAGTATCTGATTTTGAGGACGTCCACAAATTTGGAGGTATAAGGTGTATACTTGCAATATTTTCATTTTATTTTTGTTGAGATGATGATTTTAATTTCATATCGGTGTATGCCACTTTGCTGGAGGATCATTGTATGGTACTATGTGAGAGATTATTCCTTGTCATCTTGAAGGAGAGCATCCTATGAGTGAGATTTATTATAGAAGAACAACTTCTGGGAGAGAAATTCCACACTAGATAAGGGGGTCGATCCTTTTATTGAAAACTATTGCATCATGTAATCATCACCCTGTTGAAAAAACTAATGAAGTGGCCTGCCTACTCTTAACACCAGGCCCAAAGATGTAGTCCACAATAGAAAAATATTATTATCATATCATTTAGTTATGGTTTTTCATTATTAGTACTTCTTATTGGTTCCTTGTTTCATGTTGATGGTATTCTAACATGTTTTTTAAGCTTTCACATTTCCCATGATTTCACATGCAAATATGTAATAGTAAAAGGTCATGTATAATGGGGATTTTTGTTTGAAAGAATTCATGAAAATTTCCAAGATAAAGTAGTATGAGAGTGGTCTGACCTTTTTCACCACCTAGCTATGGGCTCAGCGATGACTATCCTCCACCACCACCCCCATGCCATGAAATGAAATAGACGAAAGTTTCCTCCGGTGTGTAGTTGTGGGCTCAACGACATATGTCTTCCACGAAAACCACCACCATGACATCGTAAATATAATTTGTTTATGATATCACTTTTGGCTTTTGGAAACAATAATTTTTATGAGATCACATGGTTTTTCCATTTTCTATAAAAAAAAAAATTACTTTCTTATCTGATCTCACACATACATCTCTATACCAGAAGATAAAAGATCCCCATATTAGGCAACCCTACTCTAATCTATAAGAAAAATAGTTCTTGTACTTGAACTATATATGTGTCTACTTTATATATAATAAATAACATAGAGTAGTAGTGGGTGAATAGCCCCTATTCTCCATGGGAAGATAAGAAACACAGAGGACCAACGCCGCCTTCAAGTATCTATACGTCCATTCCAAATATGACACATAATGGTTTGGTTTTCTTTCTTTCATTGTGCTAAATAATAACTCCCCTCCAAAATGTGTTTTCAGTGGAATGACTAGTTTAGTTTCAAGTCATTTTTATTTTGAAAATGACACCCTATTTTACTTTATTTTACTCTTTGAGTCATGCATAAAAATGTTGAATTCATTAGTTTTATAATGTATCGTTGATTTCATCGAATTAATTTTAAACAATTTTTACTGCATTTTTTTAATAATTTTCAAATGAATTAAGAAAATAATTTTACTATAAAATTTCCTATATATTTATGTTTATTGATATTTTAAATATTAAAATATTTTTAAGTAAATATTTTTAAATTTTATTTTTATTAATTCTTTTAACTATTTATAAATATCTATAAATCAATTTTAATTTGTTGTAAACAATTTCAATTTAGTCTTTGATTTTTTTAATATTTTCAACTAAGATAATATCTAAATGTCAAACTCTGTCACACTCAATGGTACACTATCTAGATTACAAAGGCTGTCACACTCAATGGTACATGTAATGAAAGGTTTTAATATATTGATGAGTCACTAATAGTTGTTATATAACTTAATAATTTTAATATATAAATATTTTGATAAGTTATGGCATGAAAAACTTTATATATAGATATATATTTGTCAATATTCATACGAATCTTTCTGGGTTCAATAGATTATCCCAAACCTAAATACGCAATTAAATTACTATCCCAACTTTCCCCAATCAGTGTTCACTCATATAATGGAGGCGAGGCGCAAAGTGACGATAGCACAGTGACGTTCCTTGTCAAGATATGAGTGCAGGCCTGGTGAAGTCATTGAATTCCACAAGATAGTATTTCAAATATTTTTCAACTTTGATTCACTGGAATTACCTCATTACTTCCATCAAGATTTAAATACCTATCATATATATATATATATATATATATATTGTATTCACATTTTTCCTTGCTCTCGGGCATCACAATTACCGCATCATAGTTTTAACGTATCTAATCATATATATTGTGTTCGCATTTTTCCTTGCTCTGGGGCATCACAATTACCCCATCATAGTTTTAAGGTATCTAATTGGGTTTTGATGGATGGATGTTCACAAGACTTACGTACCAATCAACGTTTTCACTATTAACCTTAGCATTAATTAACTATTCAAAGTTATAGTAACAAACCCAAGTAGAGTAAATTATCTCGCAATTATATTCACCAACTCACGTAGAATTAGTTATCTTGAAATCTAAGAACCGATCCACGGGGCGTTAGTTACCTTGAAATGAAATGCAAGTCATAGACTATTAGCATCTCAAAGATGGGCAACGTGACACCTTGTTCAATTCATTAGCTAAACTTATCTAGTTTAGTTGAGTGAGGGTTCATTATTTTGATTGATACCGATATCTATTAAAATCCTCCCCATTATTTATCTCTCTTTAGATTAAAAAATGACGGGATTATTTTTCACATTTGGATGTGAAATGAACTTATCCTAAATAGTATATAATATCATTCATTAAATTTTCATATTTAGATAGAGTCACTAGTCTTGAAAAATAACTACATTACCATTATCATGTATATAAATATTCATATAAAAGTGGACCTTATTGCACTTCCAATTTAATTTTATACGTTACATGATTTTCCAATAAATAAAAAATCCGTAGGACCGTTCATCCCTTGAATTGAAAAAAAGAACATAAAGTATTGTTTTCAAAGATGTTGTGCCATCGGTTGAGGGTTAACATTATGCAACTAACTGAACTATACTATACTCACATGGCTCTTTTCCCAACTTCACACTTCGTCATTTTTTTCTCATTGGGCTTATTAGATTGGTGTTAAAAAAACTAATATTAATTTGTATCAGTTCTGTCTCATTGCGTTTATTAGATTGCTCTTAAAAAACTAATAATAATTTAATTTGTGTATATTTTATAGGATATTTTTTAATAAATTTATGTTATTTTATTAGGATTTATTATATTAAGAAATTGAATTCGGGATAAATATAAATTTATTAGAAATTCAACATGTCATATGTTAAATTTTTATAAGTAGAAAAAATAAATCTTTATATCTAATTCACATTAATATTTTAATCTATATTTATATTGATTTAAATAAAATAAAACTTCAATATAATATATAAATTATAAAAATTAGAATTAAACTAAAAGTTAATTAACATAATTGGGTAACATTATTGGAAAAAATTATGATGGAAAGCCCTTGTGTATCCAACTGATAGGAAATTCAATGCCCCACCAAAACATGTCTCACTAGCTAAAACCTAAAAAAATAAAAATAAAAAAGTTAACTAACATAGTTATATAAATTAAATGGTTTCTAAAAATAAATAAGCATCAAACAACTTAACTTACAATAAATATCACATTGCCATGATTAAAAAAATAATAAAATTTAATATGAGTTAAACATATATATATATATATTTGAAGGGAAGAAATGACATTAGTACTTTTTATATAAATTTCAACTATTGATTTTTGACTACTACTATGGATATTTTAAAATATTATATGGAGGTTAAATCCTATCGTTGACATGTTTTCCTATTTAGAAATAGAGTTACAAAATACGTAGTTGGAGCTACATATCAAAGGTTGAGATTTATATAGGAAGTATTTATGTCATTTTTTCCCTTCAAATTAAATTTATTGATTAATAATAAAATATAATATGAACATTAGTTACAGGTTTTTTGGCATGTGCTATTATTAACTCATGCTATTGTCACAAAACTTATTTACAATTTAAGTAACTCTATGGTAAATTGGGGGTGGATCTCTATGATTAATAATCTTGTTACATTTTTTATATGTTTAGCTTATATTATTTTTTATATAATAATAATAATAATAATAAGGTAGTTATAATTTAGATAAATATTTTTTTTTTTTTAATTTTAGCAATATGAGATGTTTGATGTCTATTGGAATTCATCACTCTTCATACGTCACTCATCTAATTTAGATGAATATGATATTAATTATTTATAATAAAATTAAAATTATGGAAGCCCTGTTCCAAAATAGATAAGCATATAAACATAATTATTAGAATAAAATAATTTGAAAGTTTGATGTAATTTTCTCTTCGTATGAATAATTTATCTTTAAATGCTAATACATTTTACATAATTTAATTAATAACTAACCTATATCATTCTTAAATATACAATATGAAACATGTAATCATGGACTAGCTTATAATCATAGATCTGGTCCTACAAAATTTAATCATAGATGTGGTTCTACAAAATTTTCATAGAGTAAATGAATTCTTCCATCTATGATGACATGCCAATGCTATCTTCAGAAAGTACATTATTTTATGGGAAATATAGTTAGTAATAGGTACTTCCATGCTTTATTCATGTATTTTCTTTTATCATGTTCCTTTTGGCATGATAAGTCAATTCTCCATATCATGTTGACTTATGTTAGTCGATGTTTTAATTAGAATTATCTTTTATCATGTTCTAATGTCATTAGATGGTTCAAAAATAAATGTTAAAATAATTTAATCAACCTTGATAGTGAATATGATTTAAAAAGAGTTATTACCATAGAACAATCGATAGTGTTTCCTTCTCCTCAGTGTAAAATTTCTATTTATCACTTCAATTGTTTTAGAAATGAATATTGGGTTCCTATGTTCCTATGTTCAATTCTTTCATTTTGTGCATAGCACTTGCTATATTCTATTTAAATATTAGTAAATTTTACATAATTTAATTAATAACTAGCATATATCATTCTAAAATATACAATATGCAACGTGTAATCATGGGCTATCTTATAATTATAGATGTGGTCCTACATACCTTTCATAGAGTAAATAAATTCTTCCTTCTATGATGACCCATTGCTAATTATATCTTCACAAAGTACATTATTTTGTGACAGATATAGTTAGTAATAGGTTCTTCTATGCTTTAATCATGGATTTTCCTTTATCATGTTCCTTTTGGTAGAATAAATCATCATGTTGACTTATGCTACCATGCTTTGATGTTTTAATGAGGATCATGTTTTATCATTTTCTATTGTCATGAGATAGTTTAGAAGTAAATGTGAAAATAATTAAATCAACCTCTACAATGGAGGGATATTCTCATAGTACTATCAATAGGTTTCCTTCTCCTTAGTGTAAATTTAGTGAACCAATAACACACCAAAACTTAATTTACATTAGAATAATCATGCATATAAATACATCAAATTATTGGTTGAAGATACAAATTCTCTCTTATTGAGTAAATAATTCAACCAAACACTAACCTAGAAATTATTTTAGCTTTAAAAATGTATTTAGTGATGAATAACATCAATTAATATGCACATGAAAAGTATGAGTTAATTCTCCAGGTCCCTCTGTTAACTAGTACTTGTCTTTGATCTTCATGTCTATGATGTGCAATGTCACATTGTCACAAAGGTTGTCTCCATATGAAAATCAATCAAGTGTGGTCAACCATTTTTAGTTTAGGGTTTTTAATATTTATCATTGGGTTTATATACCATAATTTTATAATATTAATCACTTGGGTTTAATATTATTCCCTTGGGTTTCAGTATTAATCCCGTGGGTTTATTGTTCCCTTGGGTTTCTAATATTTATCTTAGGGTTTATATACCTTCAGTTCTTAATATTAATCCCTCAAGTTTAATATTATTCCCTTGTGTTCATAATAAATTATGGTTTAGAATTAATGTGTTTGGTTTATAATATCAATCCCTTGGTTTTATTAATCTAAGGGTTCATATTCCTAGTGCATAATATTATTCAAAAGGTTTCTAATATTAATCCTAGGGTTCCATATAAATCACTTGTGCTTATAATCATGGTCAAAAATGCAAAACCATGGTCCAATATCAAATTGTGACAAAAATTGTCTCAATACAAAAATCATCCATGGTCAACCATGGTCAAATGTCACATTGTGACAAAGATTGTCTCCATATGAAATAAGCCATGGTAAAAGATGGTCAACCATGTTGATTTTAGGGTTTAGATTATTTATCTTATGGTTTATATACATAGGTTTTATAATATCAATCTCTTTTGTTTAATATTACTCCATTGGGTTTATAATCCCTTGGTTTTATTTATCCCTTGCATTTATAATAGTAATCCATTGGGTTTATTAATATAAGAGTTCATTTCCTATGGTGTAATATTATTCATAAGGCTTAAAATATAAATTCTTGGGTTGAATATAAATCACTTAGGTTTGTAATCATGGTAAAACATGATCAGCCATGGTCTAACCTCGTGATGTGATAAATATTATCCCCATATGAAAACCAAACATTCTCAACCATGATAAACCATGGAAAATGTCGTTTTGTGAAAAATATTGTCTCAATATGAAAATGAATCTTGGTCAACCATGATTAACCATGTTTATTTTATGGTTTATAATATTTATCTTAGGGTTTATATACCTTGATTTTATAATATTAATCCATTTGTTTAATAATACCTTGGGGTTTTAGAATTGATCCCTTGGGTTTATAATTACTTGGGTTTACAGTATGAATCCATTGGGTTTATTATTCCCTTGGGTTTATAATCCCTTTTGTTTTTAGTATTTATCCTTTGGGTTTATTATTCCCTTAGGTTTATAATATTAATCCATTAAGTTTATTAATTTAATGGTTCATTTTCCTAGGGTGTTATATTATTCATAACTTTTAAAATATGCATCCTTGGGTTTAATATAAATCCCTTGGTTTATAATCATGGTCAACCATGGTCAAATGCCACATTGTGACAAATATTGTCACATACCTAAAAAAAAAAATCTACAAATCTAACTTTCCTAGTTGTATATGAGAATTTTTGTAATTCAATAAAGTATGTTTTTCCTTATCAAGATTTTGATCCTAAATACCACTTAAGTATAATAAATCATTTAAAAATAATAAATCATTTAAAAGTATAAAAAATCATTTAAGATGTCCAACTAGGGGCACTTTAAGTATAGCTACCGATTTAGGTTTGATACCTTGATTCTTGGAAATATCTTTATATTAACAATCCATCTAGGGAATGTGACTTTTAAACTTAAAAACACCCTCCCTCTTGATTCCACAATGGCCTAAATTTGTAAAATGTTAAACCTGGTGTCATATTCGATAATCATAAAACTCTTAACCCTCAACCTTTAATATATCAAGCTTCCCCTTACCCTTTAGGACTTTATCTGAGAGTCATACTCCTACGTGGAGGTACACTCTACTCTCATGTTTCCATCGACACATGGTCCATGTGAACCCTCGTGGCCTCCATGTGACAACATGAGTTCCCAAGGTAAGTTGAGTGGTATTTGATATATGCCAAGTGGAGAGCTAAGCTTTCTGTTGGGTATTGATCAATGATCATGAATGTGTCAGTCAAACCCTAGGATTTAAAACTCTATTTCATGTTTGGTTTTTCTCCATTTCGTTTCTTAAGGGATTGGAAGCAGGAATGGTGGAGGTGGCGTAACCCACGTAGAGCTTGAGTAGCCCCTTCCCTCCATGATCATTTACAACCCTCTCTTACCAGCTAATGGATTGAGAGTCTTGTTGGAGAACACACCTGTATGAATTTATCCCACTTACAAGTATAAATTTCGTGAGGCCTTTCTGTGTTTTTTTTGTCAGATTTTATGAATACCAGGTCTTGCAATTTTTACTAATGAACTGGCCATTTCGGTGGTTGCAGGGACGTTTTCAAATGCAGATACATCATTCCTTTCGAGCCACTGGACTTTTACAGACTATGCTATCAAATTCACCGTTACTATGTTTTTTTTAATTTGGGAAAGAACTCAGTCTCCAACGACACCTATGAAAAAAATACACAGTAATTTACTAATGTTTTCCCTCATTTCTTGTTTATTCATACAAGTTCTCTCTTAACGTTATTAGTTTAATCTTAAGCGTAATACTGCTTAGAGTATAAATCTGGCCTAAGCGTTATTTGTTCCATAGCTCATACAATTGTTTGCATATGCTTTATTCTAGCAACATTCAAATAGAAGGGGTCACGACTCCTATGGAATCTTCGATTTGGAGCGTACCTCTGGGTAATGTGATATTTTTCATCCTTTACCTCACGACTTTTACTGAATACGTGGTTGAGGTATTCATTGTTTTCATTTTGATTGTATAGTCCTCCTCCTCCATTGTAGTGATTAGATTCAACATTTTTACCTCAGCAAATCCATTAGTTTTTTCTTTCTCGATTTTAGTTTTAATTTAAATATCTACCTACTTTTTAATTAGATCTGCGTTTTGAGTAACAATGCCTAGAATAGAATTTCAACCAAGTTACTTCCTCCTCGGTGTTCTCTACGTTAGGTAGGTTCACTCAATTTTCTGGTAGTTTATTCCTAAATTTTTCCGCACACTGAATGGTGACCTTACGCTCAAATTCTAACAATTTTTGGATTTCTTTGGACTCGTAGGTAGAAGCAGAATCGACATGGAGAAGGGAAATTGGGTAGGAATTTCCACCTGTAATTATTTCCCATAATTTCCTATTACTTTATGGAAATTTTGTAATTTGGCTAACTCAGTTTCTTTTTTCTATCTTCATGCATTCTCCTACGGGCTTTCTTCTAAAATTTTGCGCATGCACTAGGCCTTTTTCTTCAGGTTTGAAAATACTTATGTCTCATCATTCCTCCAGGTTGGTATTATGTCGATCTCTTCATAATTATGCATCAAATGAGGACCGTTGTGCCTTCACTCATGAGTGTTTCTATTGATGGGGCTTATGTCTTGTATTATATGTGTTTTTGCCCCAATGGCCAAGGTGCCTGCTTCAATTTTTTTTTTTGTAAATATTTATCTTTATATAAAAAGAGTGACTGTATACCTCAAAAGAGGTTTTTTGGTCTTATAAATACTTTGAATAGGAGTCTCTGGCTTATACTTTTTTAATTGATAATATACTATAGTTACTTATGTACAAAATATAGGTTATGTTTAAGTGTTAACTTCAACTGCTCTGCAACCAGCCGCTTTCTATTTTTGTTTAAAGAATTCTGTCAAAATGTCGCTTGTTATTTTTGTTGAGCAGTCAATTTGAGGTTTAAAATAGAGTTTACAGTATTTGAAAATAGAGCTTTTGTACGCGGGAAAATCTATTTCAAATTTTTGTTTTGGTGTGGTATGAACCATGTCGGAAGTCAACACAGCAAGGGCGGGCTCCACAGTAGCTAACCCCACCACCAGCACATCAGATACGTGGACCAATCGTGCTTTATCATACAGGTTCGGTGCCTACATCAGCACCCTCAAAATCGGACCCAAAAACACTTTATTAAATCTGCCCTAAAGTTTTCGCGTTACAAATGGGCCTGACGTCAGCACAACCATTTGTTACGTGAACTTTATTGAAATCCGGGTCATAAAATATTTGGAATCCGTGAGCCCCAACAATCAACCAACAGGGTGGAATTCGTGTGGAGTTTTTGCCTGGTGATGTCATGCGGGTTTGTGACGCGAAGATTCAATGCAGTTTAATTCATTGTGGTTTGAAGTCCGGGCGGAAGACTTTAGTTTTACGTTTGATCATAGTTTTATGTTATAATTTTTTCATATATCGCGCAATGAAACTTTGTTATAAACCATTGGTTATGTTATTTTTAACATATATCAATATATATATGCACTAGTGTATTGTCGGCCCTGGGAGGCTATATGATAGGTTTAATTTTTGGTAGTCGTTTATTGATTAAAAAAAGTGTTGCGCCACAAAAGAAATAGGCCAGAAGGCTTAATGATATATGTGTGAAAAATGTAATACACAACAGGTTGTTATGTAATATACATAGCAGTGTATTGAAAAGACAGAGGGTGAGCCCACAGGCTTAAAAATCAAATAGACAATGTTTTTTAAAAAACACAGAGTGCATTATTTTTGTTGAAAAAGACAGAGAAGTGTTTTTGCACTGCGTGTGTATCAATCCAGTTTTTGAAAATCCCTTTGTTAGAGGAAGACAAGTTTTGTAATAGTTTTTACAGTTAATGAAATAGTTACAGTTTGTGAATCTTTGTCCAGCACTGAGAATTTTTTTTTTTAATTCTCTGTGTTTGAAGGAGAGTATTATTCTCTCATTTTTTGTTCTATAATTTTCATAAATTCCAACATGGTATCAGAGCTATTCCATTCTCTTTGAAGGTGTCAAAGAAGTTGAAGGAAGGATTTTTTGTTGCAGCAGCTTCTCCAGCAGTGTGAAGGCTCAGCTAAAATACAAGGTATTTCTCAAAACAGAGTTTGTGTTACTGTTTGAAGACATTCATTTTGTTTAAAAATCACAGTCAATATTTAAAGCATAGTTCAGAGTGCTAGGCATAGCAAGAGTCAGCACAAGCATGAGTATTGGAAATGTTCAACTCCCACAGTTTAATGGGAAGAACTATGATTATTAGGCAATCACCATGAGATCCATGTTTGCCTCTCAAGACTTATGGGGGCTTGTTGAAGATTTTTTTGAAGAACCAATAGATGAACAAGGGTTTAATTCCTTGACATAGGTAAAGAAGGATTTTTTGAAGAGTAATAGGAAGAAGGACTCAAAATCCCTCTTCTATCTCTATCAAGAAGTACATGAGAGTGTGTTTCCAAGGATAGTAGTAGCTAAGAAATCCAAGGATGCATGGGATACTCTCAAGACAGCCTATCAAGGTATGGAGAAGGTTAAGACAGCAAAGCTACAATTGCTGAGGAGAGATTTTGAGACTCTCTGCCTAAAAGAGTCTAATAACATAGAGTCATTCTTCACACATGTGATTGGGATGGTCACACTGATAAGATCTCATGGAGAAACACTTGAAGAAAGAATGATTGTAAAGAAATTTTTGAGGAGCTTACCCTCAAGGTTTGATGTTATAGTCACAACCATAGAAGAGACAAAGGATCTCTCAAACATTTCAGTTGATGAGCTTCATGCATCACTGATGACACATGAACAAAGATTGGGTAGAAATTAAAACTCATCTTTGGAGCATGCCTTCAAGACCAAAATTTCCTTTGGAAGAGGAAGAGGTCAAGGCAGAGGAAACAATAGAGGAAAAGGTAGAGGCAGAATCCAAAACAGAGGAGGAAGAAAAAACCGTGCAAATACTCAAGGAAGGGGAAGCAATCAAAATTAGAACCAAGGCCAAAGCAGTAACCAGTAAGGTGGACAAAATCAAGCACATGGACAAAGGTATGATAAATCCAATGTCCAATGTCATTACTGTAAAAAATATGGGCATTATGCCAATGAATGTAGGAAGAAGCAGAATGACATGGGTAATAGACCTAGTGCCAATTTTACTAGAGAAAATATCAGCCAAGATAAATTGTTTTTAGCATGAAATATGGCTGAGGAAAAGAGTGAAGATTTATGGTTTCTAGATTCTGGATGTAGCAACCATATAACAGAAAACATTGCTATGTTTTCTATGTTAGATGAAAATGTGAAATCTCAAGTCACATTGGGAACAGACAGTAAGTTTTATGTCACAGGAAAATGCATAGAAAATGTCTTGACAAAGAAAGGAGAAAAGAATACCATATCTGATGTATATTACATACCAGGTATGAAATGTAATTTGTTAAGCATTGGGCAGCTCATTCAAAAGGGCTACAATGTTTTCTTTGAAGATGATGTATGCACCATCATGGATAAACCACCAAGAAAACAATGTATTACTGAAATAAGGATGACAAGGAACAGAATGTTCCCTCTCAGGATGAGGGCAGATTTGAAGAAAGGAGAAGAAATGGCAGTAGTGACACAAGAGACATTCCAAAGAGAAGAAAAAGATGAGAATTGGCTATGGCATTTGAGATTTGGACATCTCAACTTTGGAGGTCTTAATTTGTTACATAGGAAAGGAATGGTAGGAGGATTACCATTGATTGAGAAACCATACAGCCTATGTGAAGGTTGTATCTTGGATAAACAACACAGAGAAATTTTTCCATCAGGGAAAAGCATAAGGGCAAAGTAACCCTTATAAATTGTCCATTCAGATTTGTGTGGACCAATGCAAACACCATCACTTGCAAGCAGCCATTATATGCTGAATTTTATTGATGATTTCACAAGGAAAACTTGGGTTTATTTCTTGAAATATAAAAGTGAAGTGTTTGAAAATTTCTGCAATTTTAAAGCACTTGTTGAAAACCAAAGTGGGCAGCATATCAAGGTCTTAAGGAATGATAGAGGAGGTGAGTATATCTCTAAATAATTTATGCATTTTTGCAGAGAAAATGGCATACACAAGAAAATTAAAGCAAGGTATACACCGCAGCAAAATGGAGTTGCTGAAAGGAAGAATAGAACAATCATGGACATGGTAAGGAGTATGCTAAAGCAAAAACATTTGCCAAACGATTATTGGGTTGAAGATGTACATTGTGCAGCATATGTACTAAATATATGCCCAACAAAAGCAGTTATGAATAGAGTTTCGGAAGAAGCATGGAGTGGGATAAAGCAAGGAGTCACCCACATGAAATTTTTTGGTTGTGTGGCTTATGCACACATTCCAGATCAGCTAAGGAAGAATTTGGACAACAAGGGGGAGAAGTGTATTTTTATTGGATACAGTGAGAAATACAAAGCTTACAGGTTGTATAACTGATCCACTAAGAAATTTATTGTGAGCAGAGATGTTCAGTTCATTGAAGAAGAAGCTTGGGATGGAAGCATTGAGAAAAAAATCAATGTAAAGAACTTCTTGTCTCATGATGAAAATTAGGATGATATGGCTTAAATACATCCATAATTAGCACCACTACCTCCACCAACACAAGGACAAAAAGGGACACCACAAGCTAGAATAAGAAAACCCTTGAGAAGTAATGAGAGTGCTTCTCCAAGCACACCATAAGGAGCAGATTTGAGTGCTTCTTCAAGCACATGTACACCAAATGAAAGAGGAACAAGATTTTGAAATTTGAATGATATTTATGAGCAAGAGGAAGCAAATGAAGGTATAAACTCTTTATTTTCTTTATATTGTCATGTTGATGATCCTATTCATTTTGAAGAAGCTATAAAAGATAAGAAATGGATAGATGGTATGGATGAAGAAATTAATGCCATAGAAAGAAATAAGACAAGGGATTTGGTTGAACTCCCAAAAGGTACGAAAGTCATTGGAGTGAAATGGGTCTACAAGACCAAAAGAAATGTTGAAGGTAATATTGAAAGGCACAAGGCGAGACTTGTTGTCAAAGGATATAAGAAACAACATGGAAGAGATTATGAGGAAACATTTGCACTGGTTGCAAGAATGGAAACAGTGAGAGCAATGTTGTCTATAGCAGCACAACACAAATGGAAGGTTCATCAAATGGATGTAAAATCAGCATTCCTAAATGGAGTATTGATGGAAGAGGTTTATTTTGAACAACCTCTAGGCTATGATAAAAAGAGCCAAAAACACAAAGTTTGCATATTGAAGAAAGCTCTTTATGGGCTGAAACAAGCATCAAGAGCATGGTACAGTAGGATAGATTCCTATCTACTGGAAAATGGGTTTGAAAAGTGTGAAGGAGAACCCAAATTATACATCAAGGAGAAATATGGTAAGATTTTGATTGTTGTTTTATATTTTGATGATGTGATCTTCATAGGTAATGATGATTACCTCATTGAAAATTTTAAAAAGGTCATGAAAGATGAATTTGAGATGACTGATATGGGTTTGTTGAAATACTTATTAGGAATAGAAGTAGAGAAAAATGAAAATAAGATTTTTATTTCTCAAGCTAAATATGTAAATGAATTTTTGGAAAGATTTAACGTGTAGGATTGCAAGGCAGGAATTACACCCACAGTAATGGGATTGAAACTCAGCAAAGAGGACAGCAGTAAGGATTTTGATCCTAATTTGTACAAGAGCATAGTTGGCAATTTTTGGAAAGATTTAACGTGTAGGATTGCAAGGCAGGAATTACACCCACAGTAATGGGATTGAAACTCAGCAAAGAGGACAGCAGTAAGGATTTTGATCCTAATTTGTACAAGAGCATAGTTGGCAGCCTTATGTATTTGACTGCAACTAGGACTAATATTATGCATGTTGCTAGTTTGATTTCCAGATTCATGGAGAGGCCAAAAGAAGCACATTGGCAGGCAGCAAAAATAATTCTAAGGTATGTGAAAGGGACTAAAAGGTATGGTATTTTGTATACTACTTCAGAAAATTATGAGTTAATTGGATACACTGACAGTGATTGGGCTGGAAGTGTAGATGACTAGAAAATTACATCTGGTTATGTATTTCATATGGGTTCAGGAGCTATTTCATGGGCTTCTAAAAAGTAGCCTATTGTAGCATTGTCTACAGTAGAGGCGGAGTATGTGGCAGTTACAATAGCAGCATGTCAAGCAGTGTGGATGAGAATAATGTTGAGGAGTTTATGTCAAGAACAAGTAAAAGGCACAGTGATTTATTGTGACAATAGCTCAGCCATAGCATTGTCAAATAACTATGTGTTTCACAAAAGAACAAAGCGTGTAGATGCTAAGTTTCACTACAGCAAGGAGCTAGTGAACAATGGAGAAATTATTTTAAAACATTGCAGAACTTAGGAGAAATTTGTAGATATAATTACAAAGCCATTGGGGTATAAAAGCTTTGAATATTTGAGGAAATTCATGGATATGAAAGATAACCCAGCAGTTGAACTTAAGGGGGAGTGTTGAAGTGTTAACTTCAACTGCTCTGCAACCAGCCGCTTTCTATTTTTGTTTAAAGAATTCTGTCAAAATGTCGCTTGTTATTTTTGCTGAGCAGTCAATTCGAGGTTTAAAATAGAGTTAATAGTCCTTGGAAATAGAGCTTTTGTATGCAAGAAAATTTGTTTCAAAGTTTTTTTTTGGTGTGGTATGAGCCACGTCGAAAGTCAACATAGCGGGGGTGGGCTCCACAGTAGCCGACCCCACTGCCAGCACATCGGATACGTGGACCAATCGCACTTTATCGCGCAAGTTCAGTGCCTATGTCATCACCCTCAAAATCGGACCCAAAAACACTTTATTAAATCTGCCCTAAAGTTTCCACATTACAAATGGGCCTGACGTCAGCACAACCATTTGTTACGCGAACTTTATTGAAATCCGGCTCATAAACTATTTGGAATCCATGGGCCCTAGAAATCAACCAATAGGGTGGCATTCACGTGGAGTTTTGGCCTGGTGATGTCATGCGGGTTTGTGACGCAAAGATTCAATGCAGTTTAGTTCATTGTGGTTTGAAGTCCGGGCAGAAGACTTTAGTTTTATGTTTGATCATAGTTTTATGTTATAATGTTTTCACATATCGCGCAATGAAACTTTGTTATAAACCATTAGTTATGTTATGTTTTAACATATATCAATATATATATGCGCTAGTGTATTGTGGGCCCCAGGAATCTATATGATAGGTTTAATTTTTAGTAGTTGTTTATTGATTAAAAAGTGTGCTGCACCACAAAATAAATAGGCTATAAGGCTTAATGATATCTATGTGAAAAATGTAATACACAGCAGGTTGTTATGTAATATACATAGTAGTGTATTGAAAAGATAGAGAGTGAGCCCGTGGGCTTAAAAATCAGATAGACAGTGTTTTTTGAAAAACATAGAGTGCATTATTTTTGTTGAAAAAGACAGAGAAGTGTTTTTGCACTGCATGTGTAGCATTCCAGTTTTTAAAAATCCCTCTGTTAGAGGAAGACAAGTTTTGTAATAGTTTTTACTGTTAATGAAATAGTTGCAATTTGTGAATCTCTGTCCAACAGTGAGCAATTTTTTTTTAATTCTCTGTGTTTGAAGGAGAGTATTATTCTCTCAGTGTTTTTTCTAGAATTTTCATAAATTCCAATAGGTTATTGTTTTTGTCTTGCTTTATGACTAAGAAATTGCATAATTTATATACTTTAGTGAATAATATGTAATTTTTCTTGTGCGTTTATGGAATACAAATTGTACAGGAGTTCCCTGAATTTTTATATCTTTTTCGTACGTATTCTTGTGTTAAGAGAAATGAGTTTTCAAAATTTTTCACTGTAATAATTTCAAAATCGAGGCAAACCCAATGCTAGAATTAAACTGGGTGGATCTACCCACTATGCGTTCAAATTCAGAAAAAGGGTTGCATCCTTTTTTTTATTTTTGTTTATCTTACTTAGAACTTTTCTAGTTTTACCCAAATTTTCATGTTTTGTTGTAATTCCTATTATCGCACTTAAGGTATAGGATTTCTTATCTGCGTTACGTTTTTTTAGTCACGTTTATTCATTTAAAATGAATAAGTGTACATCTTCCTCTGGAGTGTATTTCATTTTTATCCTACCGAAGGTATTTTACACAGTTTAATTTATATTTTTCCTCCACACTATTTGTATATACTCATTATGAAAAAAAAAAAGTAACCTTATGAATATGAGTGATGGGAAAAACAAAGGCTACATCCTAAACTTCACTTTGAGTTTAAAAATTGAAATTTCCTATGGTAATACTGATCTCAACTTAATTATTCTGAATAAATAGAGAGGATACGTACTATCATAACTCCAAAAGGTCTTTAAAATTTAATAACAATGATAGTATCACCCTTTAAACAATAATCTCTATCATTTCAAAGGATTTAAGGATTGAGTTCAGCTACAACATACATCCTACTTATTAATGAAATGGTGATAATGGAAATTTGGTTATCATAGTCTACAGATTATGCCATTTTATATGAAGTACCAAAATTGATAAATTCCTTCTTCTCTAGAATTTAACAATGTTTGCAAAGAATATTATTCAATGTTGATGTATTGAAAAGGAAGAAAAGGGAATTTTGACATCCGTTCCTTATAATAACATTGTATTTGATGACCTACTAGGTCTATTACACCTCGATAGGTAGCTCTAAAACACTAGCTACATTACAAGTCTCAAGAAAGAGACCTTAACCCTTCCTTCTGTATTCATTTCATAAAAACTGCCTTTAAATCAAATATGCATAAACATGAAATATTAATTTCATAGTTTTGAGCTATATGGAAGAATTAAGCATGATTAAGGGAACACATGAGCATATCAACCCTCGGATGCTCAAAACCCATGTGTTCATTTACCTTCAGTGCAGCTTGATGTGTGAGAATGTGGAGCTCAAAAGCGGAACCCAACTGTGAAATAGGAACTGAACCACTGGTTCACGAACAGAATTCTGAAATAAGAACAATACTACCTTCTGGAATAGAACTCTATGAACAAAATTCTCGAACATGAATAGTACTACATTCTAGAACATAACTCTATGAGTAGGAATAGAACTACCATTCAGGAAAAAATCATCCTCCTTGGCTACACTTGTTGGTTACCATTAACCCTTCATATTTACTCCATTCCCTCTATTCTTACTTCTTCAATATGTCTGGAATTGTTCATTAACTCCACTCTAGTTCTCAGCCATCCTAAACTCCTCTTTATAATAAAGATTCCCTTTTTCATTCAACGGGTCTAGACACACTCCAAAAAACACACATCATACTCTATTTTCAATCCCTCTTTCTCACATGATTCAGAAAGACTAATTCCAAAACCACACAATCAGCATCAACCCCGGTAAGTTTTGTAATACAACACTTATGCAAACATACCAAGGTGATTTCACTCAAGCAGACTGCAAAAACACACTATAAATATCACTTCTGACCTCCTCAACCAAGGATCTTTTTGAGAAATTGCTCACGTGTTTCCAAATAGACCTTTTATAAATATCACTTCGGAACTCCTCAACCAAGGATCTTTTTGGAAAATCTCTCACGTGTTTCGAAATAGACCCTATTATGCACAAAACCTAGATTGTGAAATTTAAAATTTCATCTTCCTTTGACCAGCAATTGAACCGCAAGTTTGGTGATGGTTTTCCTTTATGAATTTCCCTCAATTATCTTTTTGATCGACACCAATTACAATTGAATCCAAATATTATGAATAAACAAAGCTTCACATTTTTGGCCTTCTTTATATGATATACATGATTTTTTCCACAATATAGGCTCAATGGAACACCTTCAACCTTCAAGAAGCTTACTCAACGATTACAATCAAAGATGCTACAATAATTTCCAGAACTAGTGTTTATCATTCTAATGAGAAGTAATATGGCATGAATAGATAAAAATGATGTTACAAGACTCCATACATTATAGCTAAAATACTTGCAAGATAAGTTCCAAAGGCTCAATAAAACCCCAATAAGATCAATTAAAAAAAACTAACCCCTTATATGATTTGTCACATAGGTGTTGAGAAAATTCCATTCAAGGAAGAGTTAAGTCTAGCTGAGTCATGATTATGCATTGAATTCAGAGATACTTGACACACATCGTAAGACCAAAATGAATCCCAAAATAAATACATCGAATCAAAACCTTTTCAAATTGTTTTATAATATTTTCCGAAGTGTCGTAAGAGGATTTCAGAGACTTGGAAATATTTTAAAAGTAAAAAAAAATACATCACACCCCTTATAAGGGTAAAATTTCTTCTCTGTGCATTATGAGGATAGATTCAAACTATATTTTAGCTCGTAATTACAGCGTACTATAATAGTTTAACAATCCTTTATAGTTGGAAGATCAGCTCCACTCCAACTCTATGAAATTGACAGCGTACCAACAAATATGTCACACGGAAATAAATTACAAATTCAGAAACAAAGATAATTTCCAGATATGCAAATTGATGCTATCTATAAATCATATTCAAATATAAATTACTTGATATGCAATTTTTTTACAAACCCAGTCTTGGTTTATTTCTCACCCTTGCACTCTCTTTGGCCTATTTTTCTTCACTTCAACTGGCCTCCCCAAATTCCCTTGAGATTTAAAAATATATACAAAATAATTATGCAACCAATTCTAATTTAGATCCACAATCTACTCAACCATATCCTAAAAATACTCTAAATCCACTTTTGACTCAACTAAATCCCTATTCTAGGACTTCTTAAACCCTAAGATCTTTATGAGATATTCACAAGTCTAATATGTCTCGTATTCTCAATTATGTTAGAATATTTACATTTAAAAACTCACACACATATTTCTCACTCAAATTATTAAAAATATACAAAAGAAATAATTCTTTAACAAACATTAGAACCCCTAATTCAACCAAATATACAATTATTTTTTGAGTAGGATGCTCTTCCATTAGTATTGGATTGTAATAAATTATTACACGTATTATACAAAAATAAATAATAAAATTAGAGTAATATGCAGTAATCAGTATGCCTTACAATGACATAGAATTTATTAATGCCTCCTAATCCTTATGATATGTTTAACGAGTACTAATTTCCTCATTATACAAGACAGACAATAATAATAGTTTTTTCCTAATATAGGACATAAAATGAATAAAAAAATTTATGCAAGGAGTAGATAAAATGATCATTAGTATGGCCATAAATGAATATTGAACTTCATAAATATTGCATACAAGCTGGAAAGACGATTTCCTCCCAATCACGAGCTCCTCCTCGGAGCTATCCCCTGATCAGAGATATATTTTTCCCCAGTAGTGACAACCCCTTATCATACTGGTGAAGGCACTTTTAAGCCAACCTTCTCCAACAAGTTTTCATAATGGTGTCCCATTATTTTCCCATAGCCTAAGCTTTTTTTTTTTTTTTCACTAAAGTTTTGTTTTTCTTCTTTAAATGTCTCTTTTCCACTACTTTTCTTTTCCTGTCCCTTCCTAGTGAATTTTCCTCTTCACTAGGGTATCATTAGATATTTTTTTTCCATCTAGTTTTTTTTAATTTAATTTATTTCTCTGCAAGGGAGTTTTTGGAGATTTGGAATGTGTAAAAATTCTATCGTGTCCTCACGGATTATAATTTTGGGATCTCTTAATACTTTGTCCTTTTGGATTTAGTATAAAATTTCCTCAATAAATATAAAAATATATATAATTCTTCCAATGTTATAATTTTTTTGTAGGTCCACACTGTATTTTTCATATCGAACATGATTAATTTAAAACTTAATACTAAAATTTTTGGGTATTACAAAGATTTTCTCAATATGGAAATTAACCACGGTACAACTTTGAGATGTGACAAGGATTGTCTCGATATGAAAATCAATCATGCTCAACCATGTTCAACCATGATCCAATGTTTCTTTATGACAAAGACTGTCGCAATATGAAAATCAACCATGTTTATTTTAGGCTTTTTAATATTTATCTTAGGGTTTATATACATTTCGTTTATAATATTAATCTAAGGGTTCATATTCTTAGGGTATAATATTATTCATATGGTATATAATATTAATTTTTGGGTTTATAATCCTGTTCAACCATGGTCCAATGACATATTGTGACAAAGATTTTCTCAATATGAAAACAAACCAATGTCACATTGTGAAAATCATTGTGAGAATATGAAAATCAACCATGGTCAGCCATGTTCCAACATCGCATTATGATCAATATTGTTTCAATATGGAAATCAACTATTTCCAACCATGGTTAATCTTGATCAACCATGGTCAATAACCATAGTCACATTCTAAGAAAGATTGTCTCATGGTCAAATGTCACATTGTGACAACCATGGTCTAATGTCACCTTCTGACAAAGTTTTTCTCAATATAAAAATTGGCCATGGTTAATAATGGAAAACCATTTTCCAACGTCTCAATATGACAAATTTTGTGTCATTATGAAAATCAATGATGGTTGACCATGATCTAATGTCGCATTATGACAAATATTGTGTCAATATGAAAATTAAGTGTGGTCAACGATGGTAATCCATGTTTATTATAGGGTTTATAATATTTATCTTAGCATTTATATACCTCAGGTTTATAATATTTATCCCTTGGATTTATTATAAATCCTCGTGGTTTAATATTAATAATATTAACAACATTTATATTAATAAATCAATATTAATAATTGTGAATTATAAATATTAGTTAATTAATTAATTAATAATGAATTAATAATCATAATTTATATATAAATAATAATAATATGAATTAATAACTAGTAGAAAATGATGAAATTAATGACTAGGTGACTAAAAAAGTTAGTCACCACAATTATTTCAAGTGAATTACTACTAAATTTGAGCAATTTTAAGTGACCAAACTAAAAATGACTAACTTAAATGACTAATTTAGTCTAGAGATAAAATATACAACTAGATAATAATTGAAAAAATAAAAAATGATTAACAAAAATTAACACTACAGTCAAAGAATAACAATATGCCCAACTAACTAGTGCAACAAGTATATGAATTAGTAATTTATGCTAATCATTTTTAATTGTGTCACTTTGGATTTATGCTAGTCATTTTTAATTGATTCTGAGGCATCTTTAGGTCTCAATTTGATATGTATAACTAGTATAAAATGAGAGATTAGTGACTAAAAAATTCAGTTACCGCAACTTTTCCAAGTGAAATACTACAAAAAATGAGAAATTAAGTGACCCAACTAAAAATGACTAACATAAATGAATACTTTAGTCTTGTGCTAAAATATACAACTAGATAATAAGTAATACAACCAAAAATGACTAATGTGAGTGAATAATTTAAGCTAAACTATGGCTAGCTTCTAATAGTATGTTAATGAGCTCTAAGTGAAGTTCCCCGAAAACAATGGGCTACCTACAACTACTTGAGTTTATTGAAAACAATATTCATAAATTTGAAAATATTGATATCATGATTCATACATTTGAAGATATTTTCCACCTCTTTAAGGATTAGTAGATATTACCCTTATGTGTAAACTTCTTGTTCCCTTTGCCTCTTTATATGAGCATAATTACTTATATTAAGCATTTCTTCAATAATTTTTATTGATGCCCTCATGCAAAAATGACCACTCTAGGTTTTCTAAATCATTAGATGTAGCCTACATATTTTTTCTCAAAAATTTAAATTTAAATTTAAAAAAATAATAATAATAATACCAATATTGGCAACATGCTCAAATAAAAAAAATTAACTTCAATAATAGCAACATAACCTACGAGGCAATTGACATTTTCGACTAATATAAAATTAACATGTTAAAATTTCCTTTCCCGCTACTCCTTTTCTTTAATAATCAATATATAGTTTTTCAAAATAATTAGGCATAAAATTTTATTTTTCTTTAATGATCAATATGTGGGTTTTCAAAATAATTAGTTGATATAACCTACATATTTTTACTCAAAAATTAAAATTAAAATTAAATTTACCAAAAAAAAAGTAAAGTTAACCTAAATATTAACAACATGCTCAAATAGAAAAAAAACATTATCCTCAATAATATCACCCTAACCTACCATGGAAATTAAATTTTTCGGATTAGCCTATGAAAACTTACTTTCCTAAGATTTTTTTCCTTTGGTTCTCATGTTGGGAGAGAGTTCAATTCTCTTTGGATTCCAGCGCAATTGACATTTTCGGACATTTTTGGATTAGCCTATTAAGTTTTACTTTCCCTCTATTTTTTTCCTTTGGTTCTCACATTTGGGAGAGATTTCGATACTCTTTGGATTTCGCTACAAGAGGAGAGGAGTTTTGATGCTATTTCTACATTGGATTCTGCTACAAAATTCAAGGCAAAGGGATTCTGCTGCAAAATTCAGGAGTTTGGAAGAGATTTTGATACTCTTTGGATTCCTCTACAAGAGGAGAAGAGTTTCGATGTTATTTCTACATTGGATTCCGCTACAAAATTCAGCAAGAGGAAGGGATTCCATTACAAAATTTAGGAGGAAGGTGTGGACTGATTGTTCAGCATGGACAAGGTTTCAGAGAGAAAGAGAGGTGAGAAGGACGATGCTATGAACAATGGACAAGTTTGGAAACCTTGAAAAGGAAGGTGAGAAGGGTGGTGCTAACAAAAGTGGGAAGTCTTGTGAATTCGAAATAATGGAGAAGAAGGTGATTCCAAAGAAAAGTGATATTTTCATAATACATTAGATCGATATGATGAGCTTTGAAAAACATCTGGGCAAGGTATGGACAAAATCAAAATTCTGGAAGCCAAATGAGGAGTAATAAATTGACCCAAAAAATTGGATATGATGAGTATTATCACTTAGGGCACATTTGGGGCTGTTAAAATGTTAAATCTTAGAGCATTTATCATGCATGATGTTCTTGATGCAATTCCAGGTGACTTTAAAATTTTCCTTCTATGATAACTAGCACGAAATGGAGCACATATTCATTGAATGCTAGAACCTTCAAGATTCTTATCTTTAGTCTCAAATTGACATTAAAGGATAAAAAATGACTAGATTTTTCCTTTTTGATACACCGGCCCAAACTATGCTTGAATATAGATGGTATTGATAAATTTTTTAACTTCTCTTAATAGGAATATGGCATCCCCATCCCCAAACTGTAGCTAAGTGGAAGAATAAATGTAATATCCCAAAATGGGGATGTAGCAATACATGAACACAAAACTGGAAATAGAAGTGAACAATCAGCTCATAAAATGTATGTTGAACACATAGCCATCATATTATGTTACAACAGCAACTTATTATGCCTTTTATGATCCCAAAAGTTGGGGAAATGCAGCAATATGGACCATAAAAACATTAATTTTAGGAAATTACACCATAAATATGAGAAAGGGGACTTGTATCCCTTATTTCATACATTATACATCTCACATACAGAATGGGAGCAAAAAAAAATCAATCTAGCCAAGTTAAACAGATCTTCCCATCCCAATATGGCCTAGAAATGACCAAACCCCATGAGTTATGTCATGCAGAATTCCTGTATAATAACAAATCTGGAGTGTATATTGTCCAAGATATAATAAAATTGGAGATCTAACCCTTTTTATACAATATGGAAATAACCCGACAAGAGTTTCATGAAAGTACAAGTATAAAATGCTAGATATATAGATCTAGATCTGAAACAATGTAGCTATACTACAGCTTGTATATATATAGCTGAATAGTACAAGGAGTAGAATAAAATTCTTTGTACAAGCCTTTCGGGATAAGGTTTGGCCCTTTCCCAAAGGAACTAGCTCAAGATCAAAGGTCATGGCCCTGCTACTACAATACTAAAAGAAATGACGCAATTACTGTAAGGTATTATGTTGTAGAAGATGTAAAATGCTTTGGCCAAGTGCCAAGATGTAAAATATGCTCAAAGTTATCCCTCACTGATCTCCCAAAGAGAGGAATGCTTCCTCCTCTGAAAAACAAGCTCCGGAGGTGGTGTTGTGACCCTTCCACTGCAACACCCTGCAACACAACATTATCATTTTTCCTTAAAATTTTGACACAAATACCTTTTTTGTCAGAGTTAAATCATCCATATACTCTTAAACATGGATATTTGTTTACCTATATTCTTACCCCTGCTTCTCATTCCAATTTAGGAATAATTATTTGATTCCAATCTATTAGGTGTCCCTTTTTCTCCTTTAATGTGGCTTGTCATGAGAAAGTCTTATTAACTTTATCCATCCCCAAGAGAATTGATCTCAGGGTCAATATATTGGACTTTTAGAAGATGTACATAGCTAATAACTATTATATAAGTTTAATATGTTTTCCAGAGAGAAACACATGGAGATTTGTTTATCGGTATTATTATCCCTGATTATCATTCCAATTTAGGAATAATTGTTTGTTTCCAACCTATCATATGAATTTTTTTCTCCTTTGATGCCTCTTCTTAGGAGAAAGTTTTATTAACTTTATCCCTCTCCAAGAGCATTGATCTCAGGGTTAGTAGATTGGACTTTTAGAAGATGGGGATAGTTAATAAGTTAAATATTGGATAAAATATGAAGGGTGGTGAAACAAGTGTATCAACCACATGGTATTATGAAATAACTCTACAACCACCATACAAATTCCAATATGAATGAAACAAGGTTCCCCCTATGGATTAATTTCCCATGTTTACCTACGACTCCATATGATTCCTTTGTTGAGGGACAAGATACTTTAATATTTCCCAGATTGTGGTTCTCAAAATTACTTCTATTTGGAGGTCATAGGTGGCTTTAATTAGGTTTTAGAGGTGAATATTCTCATTCCTAGGAATTTTTTATATCAATGCTCAAGTCTATCCGTGTCAGACTGACTACGAAGATAGACAATCTCATATGGTCAAAGAAACCTTTGGGGGTTTTTACCCCAAAAGCTAGACATATTTCTATTAGTTTAGATGGGGAGAAGATGAATCATGTGTGGTGGAGGAGAGTTGGGATATTTAAATATCCCTCAAAGGCTTGAATTTTATGTGTTTTTCACTAAACAAAAAGACTTGACTTGGTATAATCTTCTGGAAGGAATAGAGCAAGACTCAATAGGTGTATTTTATGCAAGGTATGTAAAAATACCAATAAACATTTTTTCATGGACTGTAACTACACTATGAAATTTTAGAGGGAGATTAAACATTTGACTAGGTTGAAAAATGTTTGAATTGGTGGCATAGTTGAAAATGGTCTAACCAGTTGGTGTCATAACTCTTCAGTGAAGGATTACAATGTTAGGATATTCCGACACATAGGAAATAGTTAAGTGAAACTTGGTCTAGTGTAGAGTTAGGTAAAATCTGTTTCTTTACTATGTACATTTGTAACTTATAATTTGATGGTCACAATTTGTAGTGATTTGATGGTTCACTTTCTCCTTGGTATTAATGACACTTGATCCATGGCTTAGCACCCGATTGGTCCATGATCTCTATTTAAATAGCATGGAGAGTCATTTTTTCGGTAACCATTTATGAGAGAAACATATGTAACCTTTCTTCTATATTAATAAATTTCTTGAAGTGGCTGCGTTGGCTCAGGTCGTGGATTTTTTCTCTCTTCGAGGGTTTTAACCACGTGATATACTGGTGTACATATTTTTGATCTATTTGTGAGTAGTGACCATTGGTGTTTGATCTAAGGAACTTACCCTGTAAATTCCTACATGGTATCAGAGCTATTTTGAGGGTCGCAACCATTGTCAATCCAAATCTAAAGCTAGTTTGACTGCATGCGACTACTTTTTTCTAGATCTACTATTTCTAAAGTTGTTTGGGCTTGGAGAATGGCTATGTTGTTTCTATAGCCTCTATGTTAGGTCCCTATATTACTAGTATAGTCCCTTATTATTGTTAGTGTAACCCGCTTAGTGTTATTGTTGTACCCCTGTAACCCCCATATTGTTATTATTGTGCCCTTACATTATTATTGTTAGGTCGACTATGATTACATTATGGCCCCACTAGGATTACATTGTGGCCCCATGGACTTCTATATATAGAAAGGAGGTTTTTTCATTTATATCATCAAATAATTGTTCATTCATGTAATGTATTGGAGGTTTCCCCCTTGAAGTGGCTTATTTCTAAGGCAATGATATCTCTTTTCTTCTATTTTTGGAGCTGGTTTCATAACATGTGGTATTAGAGCTTTGGATTCTAGGGTTTCACTGCACCAAACAGGTCATTGTGGCATTTTCACTATAATTTTTTTTATATGAAGGGTCAAAAGCTCAAATGTTTAGAGCGTGAAGTGGAAATCATGAGGAGCATTTTCGAAAAATTTCAGAGATTGGTTCGCAATATTTTCAAAGATATGATCTATGGAAGTTAGGGCTTTTTCACACTCACGAATTTCATCTCAAAGAGGTGATCGTGGGAAAATCTTCATAACTCTCTCTTTGAGCATCGGATTGGAATTCTGTAAACATCAGCTATAATTGCATGGACTTTAGTTTCCTTTCTATCAATTTTAGAGCCAAAGGAGAAAAAAGTGACACATGGAAATTCGTACAAGTTCACTCTACTGAACCAGTCCATAATTAGGTCATTGTGGGAGATTGGACATAACTTTGCCTTGAATAATCAAAATCAGGTCAGACCTATGGCATTCAAAATAGGATTCAGAGGGATACCTAGGGGGCAAATTTTAAATATTGAAGATCCACAATTTCAGAGATAATTCAATTTAAATATCTAGCTCCTCAAAAGTAAGAAAAAGGTGTGTATTTTTTTCCGAATTGCATAAGTATTGTTTGAAGAATCAATTTGAATTGATTCCAAGGGAATATTGTAGAATAGATATCAGTATTGGGTTCTAAAATTACCCCTAAAAATAATTCAACACCCATTAAGCCTTCATAAGGCTCTACTATGGCTCATGTAGATGTATAAATGCAACATGACATAGCAAAATTACAAGAGAAAATGCACCAAATTTCACTCTCGCAAAGAGCAACAAAAAATGAAATGGATGTCTTGAAGAAAAGTGTGGAAGCTAAGATGGATGGTTTGAAGAAAGGTATGGAAGCTACAATGGATGGTTTGAAGAATGGTATGGAAGAAAAAATGGAAGGTTTGAAGGAAGACATGGAAGGTTTGTCAAAGTTGATACAAGAAATGATTCCTAATGGAAAAAAGATAGTAGAAGAAACTCATGATGAAGACAAAAAAAATGTTAATCATGATTTCATAAACTCTAATGTTGGATTGAAGAACCACCATACTCCAAAGATGGATATGAGGAAATTTGATGGCAAGGATCCCGTAACATAGATACTACAGATGGAGTAATATTTTGATCTCAATAATGTGCAAAACACACAAAAGGTACACATTGTAGCTTTACATTTAGAAAAAATACATTTGTATGGTATCAATGGCTTTTCCCCCGTAAAAAAATTGTCACTTGGTCAGTTTTTATGGAGGAAATGATAGCACATTATGAAGATAAAAAGAGCAATACCTTCTTTAGCCAATTGATAAATCTCAAACAAAAGGGTTCAGTGGTGGAGCACATTGAAGACTTCCAAAAATTGAATATAAGGGTAACTGATATTCCACAGGAACACGGGATTGACGTCTTCATAGGGACTTTAAATTATAACATCCAACATGAATTTTGTGTTTGGGAACTTGGTTCATTGGAGAAGGCATTCATGTTGGCAAGAAAAATTGAATGTAAAATTATGGCGACAAGGAAGCCTACCACTCACATCTATAAATATGGAAGTGTTGCTACTCCTAGAATTCCACAACCTACAAGGTTGACACCACAAAAATTGGAATAAAAAATAGCAAAAGGGCTTTTCTATAGTTGTGATAGCAAATACAATAAAGGTCATAAGTGTGCTGAGAAGAAATTATTTTACATATATTGTGAAGAGGAGGAAGAAAATGAACAAGAAACTTCAGAAGAAGAGGATATACACCAGGAAGCAACCCTAGAAGAACAAGATATGAGTCCAACCATATCATGTAATGCATTGATAGGAATTAACACTCCTCAAACTCTCAAGGTAGAAGGACATATGAAGAAGAAAAAGGTAATAGTGTTGATTGATTCGGGTAGTACCCATAATTTTATTCATTGTAAGGTAGCAAAGGAATTAAATTTCTTCCTATACCAAGCACCAGAATGTCAAGTGATGGTTGCAAATGGAGGAACTATAAATTGCTTAGGAAAATTCCATAATATCAAGCTAGCCATAGGGGAATATGTATCGAGTAGTCCAATTCTTTCCATCCCAATGGGAGGTGTTGATGTTGTACTAGGACTACAATGGTTACAATCTTTGGGGATAGTAGCTTTTAATTTTTAAGAACTTTTCTTTAAAAAAAAATTGGAAGGAAAGGAAATAAAATTACGGGGTATCCCAGCGAAGCCAGGAAAGATAATAAGCTCTAATTTCATGAAAAAGCTTCTGAAGAAAGAAAAACGAGGCATAATTTCACAATTATGCTCACTAGAAGTTCCAACATCAAAATCATCTATTTCTCCAGACCTCCAAAAATTCTTGGACAATCATTCCAAGGTGTTTAATACTCCCAATGGAATCCCACCTATTCATGATCATGATCATGATATTCATTTGATTCCAGGAAGTGTTCCTCCAAAAATCAGGCCTTACAGATATCCTTATGTCCAAAAAAGTGAAATTGAACATGTAATGTTCCCAATTTTAGCCTCAAGCTAAAAGGAACATTATAGTTAGCAATATTTTATTTAGTTAAATAAAATGGGTATGGAGGCCCCATAATCCTTGAAAAGGAAGAAATAACACTCCTTGTGTGATAGGAGGAATAATAAAGCAGCTTATTTGAGCACCACATGGTGTGAACAAGACTGGATCCTGCTTGATATAGACATTTTGACCAAGTCCACATGCACTGTCTAGATACAATGTATCTCCTTGATGGACTGCACAATTTTAGAGGAGGATCACATGCATGAGTTGGAAGGCACATGTGGATGGGACCCATGGTGGAGAGTATCACTTGCTATATAAGAAGAGGAGGAGAGCCATTTTTCTTCATGGTTGATTATTATTTTGCTTAGTCTGTTGAGACTTCGCTCCTCTTGTTGTTTAGCAAGAGTGCAGTGCTGCATAGCACTACGGTGTTCCTGGTCGAGAATCCCTACCTCATCCTTAGGGAAGGAGAGGTTCTAGAGCTGCATTTATTCATTCCAAAATTTGGCCAAAGCTACCTCCTTGAGTCATAGCATTATTCCTGGAGCAGGATAATTTTGTGCTATAGGGTGCAGCAACAGAGGATCTCTTGAGTGGTTCCTTGGCTTGCTTTTCAGTGGAGGTCTCATATATTCATTGGAGGATTAGTGAGGAGGAATCCTAGGCTTATTTTCATATCATTGGCATTAGGCCAACCATCCATCTTCCCTCACAGCGCAGTCTCTAGCTAGAACTGCGTTATTTTTGCAGGCAGTTGCTGGGAGGGTTATTTGAGCTCATCAGGAGGAGTGTTTCTGAGTAGAGGGATTAGAATTTTGATTTTATACACTATCATATGAGGGCATAATTATTTTTGATCTGCTACAGCCTCATTTTATATTTTGATTTAGTTGCAATGAAAATTCCAATTGTCACATTGTATATTCTCCGGCATTTCTAGCAATCTCTTCTAGATTGGCTAGAAATATTGTATTGGAGCCCATTCTTCTATTATTGGGAATTTCTTGTATATTTCGGCCATATTTCATGTTTATTCATCTATATTAGCATCTACTCTAATATAGGCAACGTTTCCACTACTCTCCGACATTTTGTGCGGCTGCAGCAACTCATGTATTTCATTGCTTGATCATTGGAGATTGGTTCTCATAGCTTGAGTGGCTTGTCCCTAAAGATATTTCTATATATTGTAGCTGATATATTAATAAACATGATGGCTGCATTATATTCCATTTATTGATGTGTACAGAATTGCATAGTTTCATGATTATGTTCATGTATTGTTGTAGGCTCTCTATTTGAGTAGTTTCCTAAGGGACCTAGTTTGGGGAGATCTGAATAACCCCTATAGGCTTATTTCTTTGAGCTCAACCTCTGTAAGAGAAGTTTTTAGTGAGTTAAAAAGGGGATCCAAGCCCCCTTTCAGCTTATTTTTACACTTCCTCCCTTATACAGTGTCCTTGAGGACCATATTGCAAAAATTCCCGAAAAAGGAATATCACAGAATGTATGATTGCAGAAATGTTATAGGTTGGTATAATTCAACCTAGTCAAAGTTCTTTCTCTTCCCTAGTAGAATTGGTGAACAAGAAATATGGATCATGGTGCATGTTTCAGGATTATAGGGAGCTCAATAAACTCACTATTAAAGATAAATTTCCCATTCCTGTGATTGATGAATTAGTGGATGAATTACATGGAGAAATTTATTTTACCAAGTTGGATTTTAATTCAGGATATAATCAAATTAGAATGAAGACTGAAGATATTCTGAAAACAAAATTTCAAACTCATGAGGGTCATTATGAATTTTTGGTCATGCCTGTTAGCCTTACCAATGCACTTTCTACATTTCAAGGGTTGATGAATTCCATTTTCAAACCCTTCCTTAGAAAATTTGTGCTAGTATTTTTTGATGATATACTAATCTATAGTAGGTATTATAAGGATCATGTTCAACATGTTGACAAGGTGCCCAAACTATTGGAGGACAAACAATTATATGCAAAAACATCTAAATGATTCTTTGGAGTACAAGAGGTGGAATATCTGGGTCATATTTTATCTCACGAGGGTGTTAAGGTAGACCCTAACAAAATTAAAGCCATTAAGGAATGGAAAGTCCCCACAACCATAAATCAGTTGTGCTTATTTCTCAAGTTAACAGGGTATTATGGCAAGTTTGTTAAGAATTATGGGAGAATAGCAGCTCCTCTAACAACATTATTGAAGAAAAATGCATTTTTATGGACTCTTGAAGCAACTGAGGGCTTTGAACATCTTAAAGAGGCAATGTGCCTAGCACCAATCTTAGCCATGCCAGACTTCACAAAACCTTTATTGTGGAATGTGATGCCTCAGGAAATGGAATTGGTGTTGTTTTAATGCAAGAAGGAAGACCCGTTACTTTTGAAAGTCGTTAAATCAAAAGAAAGTATTTACAAAAGGCTATTTATAAGAAGGAAATGTTGGCAATACTACATGCACTAAATAAATGGAGACCTTACCTAATGGGAAGACACTTAAAGGTACAAACTGATCATGATAGTCTTAAACATTTTTTGGAACAAAGACTATCTTCAGCATAACAACAAAATTGGGTCACAAAGATGTTGGGTTATGACTTTGAAATCATCTACAAAAAAGGGAAGCTAAATGTTGTTGTAGATGCACTCTCAAGAAAGGATGAAGAGGTGGAAGCATTGCTTTGTGCCATTTATATTATTCAACCAGATTGGATAACCAAAGCATAGGATGAATGGAAGAAGGACGAAGAAGTGTGGACACTCATTCAACATTTGCAGCAAGATCCTAGTACATCTGATACATTTAGTTGGAAAAATGATTCCTTAAGGTACAAATATCGCTTATAAATTTGCAAGAATTCCCAACTAAAACAAAATATTCTTTTGGAATTGCACACTTCTCGTTTAGGAGGACACTCGAGACTTTTAAAAGCTTACCATAGGGTGAAGAAAGAATTTTTTTGGGATGGCCTTAAATCTGATATTCAAAATTTTGTGGCAGAATGTTTAGCTTGCCAAAAAAATAAAGTTGAGACAATTAAGACCCCGTGTATTCTACAACCTTTATCAATTCTGTACTTCTTCATCAGGAAGCCATTTTTCGAGCCATTTTTTTTTAATAGGCATAACTTTTCGAGATCTTTCCACTGGAGCAGTTATATTTAGCCTTTTTCAGCTTCAGTTTTTTAAAACAGAAAGTGTTTGCCCGGTTATTCTTAATAGTACCAATTATTTCCAATGGATACCTCACATAGTAGATTTACATAGAAGTAAAGAGATTTCTATAATAGCCACAGGACAAGAAACTAAACCTACTAATCGAGATAAAGCCACTATATGGGAAAATAAACAATATCAAGCACGAGGGTTGATAGGAATTTCCACTGTTCAAGATCTTCGATTTCATATCCTTGAAATTGACACCCCTAATGAAGCCCTAAAAAAGCTAAATATTATTTCTGGCATTCGAAATCAAATTAGGGCCCACCAGCTTGAAAATTAGTTGCTTACTTTTGACCCCAATAATATCTCCGCTATTGAAGATTTTTTGTCCAAATTCAAGACCCTCAGACTTCTTTTAGAAGTTTGTAAGGTCAAAAAGGAAGATGGTAGCCTCATCTATTCCATTCTTGCTAAGCTTGGCCATGCATACTCTGTATTTTTTTCCACCTTCCATTCCACTAGAGAAGCCATGATTTCTCAAGGAACGGCCTACAAGAACCCCTCTTTTGATGCCTTTTGCGATTCTTTGATAAGAGAACAAGAAAAACTCTTACACCTTGGTCTTATCACTTCTGGAAACACTTCCAAGAAAGCCTTAGCATCCCAAAAACAACCATATCAAAAGAATCTCAAGAAGCAGTATCCTAAAAAGTATGGTCCTAAACCAAACAAGGATCCTAAAAAAAAAAAAAAAACCTTCCTCATTTCAAACAATTACAAAACCCTTTTACTAGATCACTTCGTGTAAAGTTAGTTTATGAGAATAAAGGTCTTGGGTTCAAGTCTCTTTCTCAAGATTCTTTTTATAAAAAGTTTTTTGTTAAAGGGGCGAGATTTTTTTTTAAAGTAGAACTTCATCATCAAATTCCAACCGTTCCTGTAACTATTCGGCATCTAAAACTCAATTTTTTTAAAAAGGCATAACTTCTTCATCCGGAAGTCGTTTTTGGAGCCATATTTTTTTAATCGGCCTAATTTTTTGAGATATTTCCATTGGAGAAGTTAGCTTCGGCTTTTTCCAGCTTCAGGTTTTAAAAATGGAAAGTGTTTTCATGGTTATTCTTAACAGTACCAATTATTTCCAATGGCTACCTCACATGGTAGATTTACTTAGAAATAAAGGGTTTTATAGAATAGCCACATCACAAGAAACTAAACCTACTAATCGAGATAAAGCCACTAAATGGGAAAATAAACAAGATCAAGCACGAGGTTTGATAGGAATGTCCATTGCTCAAGATCTTTGATTTCATATCCTTGAAATTGACAACCCTGATGAAGCCTTGAAAAAGCTAAATAGTTTTTTTGGCATTCAAAATCAAATCAGGGTCCACCAACTTGAAAATGAGTTTCTTACTTTGGACCCCAATAATTTCTCCTCTATTCAAGATTTTTTGTTCAAATTCAAGACCCTTAGACTTCTTTTAGAAGGTTGTAAGGTCAGAAAGGAAGATGGTAGCCTCATCTATTCCATTCTTGCTACGCTTGGCCCTGCATAATCTGTATTTGTTTCCACCTTCCATTCCAGTACAGAAGCCATCATTTCTCAAGGAACAGCCTACAAGAACATGGAAAATTTTAAGGGCTAATATTCATAGGTGGGCTAATTTTCCATGTTTTTTTCAAAAATAAGATTCGCCAATTTCCATTTTTTATAAAAATGATTCACCCAAATTTTACAATATAAAATTGTTTTAACTTGAAAATCGCCAACATTATATAGAGATTATATATAAAATCATTATAAATTTGAATAATTTTACAAATATATCAATAAACATTTTATAGTTTTCATATTAGGGACTAGTGAGATTCGCCAATGTTTTAAACTTCAAAATAATTTCTCATCCTTAAAATTTTCCTTGTACAAGAACCCCCTCTTTTGATGCCTTTTGCGATTCCTTGATAAGAGAACAAGAAAAACTCTTACACCTTGGTCTTATCATTTCTAGAAACACTTCTAAGAAATCCTTAGTAACCCAACAACAGCCATATCAAAAGAATCCCAAGAAGAAGTATCCTAAAAAGTATGGTACTAAACAAAACAAGGGTCCTAAAAAAATAAAAACAAATAAAAAACCCCTTCCTCATTTCAAACAATTATAGAATCCTTGTAATAGATCACTTTGTGTAAATTTAGTCTATGAGAATATAGGTCTTAGGTTCAAATCTCTTTCTCAAGCTTCTTTCTCTAAAAGAAAATTTGTTAAAGGGGCGGGATATTTTTAAAAGTAGAACTTCATCATCAAATTTGAACCGTTCCCATAAATATTCAGCAACTACAACTCAGTTTTTTCAAAAATGAATAATTTCTTCATCCAAAAGTCATTCTTCGAGTCGCTTTTTTTTAATTGGCCTAAGTTTTTGTGATCTTTCCATTGGAGCCATTATTTTTATCCTTTTTCAGCTTCAGGTTTTAAAAATGGAAAGTGCTTTCCTGGTTATTCTTAACAGTACCAATTATTTCCAATGGCTACCTCACATGTTAGATTTACCTAGAAGTAAAGACCTTTATAGAATAGCCACAGGACAAGAAACTAAACCTACAGATCGAGATAAAGCTCGTAAATGGGAAAATAAACAAGATCAAGCACGAGGGTTGATAGGAATGTCCATTGCTCAAGATCTTTGATTTCATATCCCTGAAATTGACACACATAATGAAGCCCTGAAAAAGCTAAATATTGTTTATGGCATTCAAAATCAAATCAGGGCCCACCTTCTTGAAAATGAGTTGCTTACTTTGGACCCCAATAATTTCTCCTCTATTGAAGTTTTTTTGTCCAAATTCAAGACCCTTAGACTTCTTTTAGAAGTTTGTAAGGTCAAAAAGGAAGATGGTAGCCTCATCTATTCCACTCTTGCTAAGATTGGCCTTGCATAATCTGTATTTATTTCCACCTTCCATTCCACTAGAGAAGCCATCATTTCTCAAGGAAAAACCTACAAGAACCCCTCTTTTGATGTCTTTTTCAATTCTTTGATAAGAGAACAAGAAAAACCCTTACACCTTGGTCTTATCACTTCTGGAAATGCTTCTAAGAAAACCTTAGCAACCCAACAACAACCATATCAAAAGAATCCCAAGAAGTAGTATCCTAAAAATTATGGTCCTAAAAAAAAATAACCCTTCCTCCTTTGAAACAATTACAGAATCATTTTACTAGCTCACTTGGTGTAAAGTTAGTTTATGAGAATAGAGGTCTTGGGTTCAAGTCTCTTTCTCAAGCTTCTTTTTCTAAAAAAAATTTTGTTAAAGGGGCGGGAATTTTTTTTAAAAGTAGAACTTCATCATCAAATTTCAACCATTCCCATAACTATTCAGCATCTAAATAGGAAAAAAGTCTTCATCCAGAAGGCATTTTTCGAGCCGTTTTTTTTTTAATCGGCCTATTTTTCAATATATTTACATTGGAGTAGTTACTTTCAACCTTTTTCAACTTTAGCTTTTAAAAATAGAAATTTCTTGCCCAGTTATTCTTAACAATACCAATTATTTCCAATGGCTACCTCACATGGTAGAATTACTTAGAAGTAAAGGGCTTTATAGAATAGCCACATGACAAGAAACTAAACCTACCAATCGTGATAATCTCACTAAATGGGAAAAAAAAACAAGATCAAGCACGAGGATTTATAGGAATTTCCATTGCTCAATATTTTCAATTTCATATCCTTGAAATTAACACCCCTAATGAAGCCCTGAAAAAGCTAAATAATTTTTTTAGCATTCAAAATCAAATCAGGGCCCACCAACTTAAAAATGAGTTGCTTACTTTGGACCACAATAATTTATCCTCTATTGAAGATTTTTTGTCCAAATACAAAACCCTTAGACTTCTTTTAGAAGGTTGTAAGGTAAAAAAGGAAGATGGTAGCCTCCTCTATTCCATTCTTGCTAAGCTTTGCCCTGCATACTATGTGTTTTTTTTCACCTTCCATTCCACTATAGAAGCCATCATTTATCAATAAAAAACCTACAATAACCCCTCTTTTTATGTGTTTTGTGATTCTTTGATAAGATAACAAGAAAAACTCTTACACCTTGGTCTTATCACTTCTAGAAATGCTTCTAAGAAAGTCTTAGAAGCCCAACAGCAACCATCTCAAAAGAATCCCAAGAATCAGTATCCTAAAAAGTATTTTCCTAAACCAAACAAAGGTCCTAAAAATAAATAAACGAACCCCCCCCCCCCCCCCTCCCCCTTTCAAACAATTACAAAATCATTTTACTAGCTCACTTGGTGTAAAGTTAGTTTATGAGAATAGAGGTCTAGGGTTTAAGTCTCTTTCTCAAGCTTCTTTTTCTAAAAAGGTTTTTGCTAAAGGGGCGGGTTTTTTTTTTAAAGTAGAACTTCATCATCAAATTTCAACCATTCCCATAACTATTCAGCATCTACAACACTATTTTTTCAAAAATGTATAACTTCTTCATTTGGAAGTCGTTCTTCGAGCCGTTTTTTTTAATCAGCCTAATTTTTTGAGATCTTTCCATTGGGGAATTTAATTTCAACCATTTTTAGCCTCATTTTTTAAAAATTGAAAATTCTTGCCCCGTTATTCTTAACAGTGCCAATTATTTCCAATGCCTACCTCACATGGTAGATTTACGTAGAAGTAAAAGGCTTTATAGAATAGCCACAAGACAAGAAACTAAACCTACCGATTGAGATAAATCATCTAAATGGGAAAATAAACAAGATCAAGCATGAGGGTTTATAGGAATTTCCATTGCTCAAGATCTTTGATTTCATATCCTTGAAATTGACACCCCTGATGAAGCCCTGAAAAAGATAAATATTGTTTTTGGCATTCAAAATCAATTCAGGGCCCACCAGCTTCAAAATGAGTTGCTTACTTTGGACCCCAATAATTTCTCCTCTGTTGAAGATTTTTTGTCCAAATTCAGGACTCTTAGACTTCTTTTAGAAGGTTGTAAAGTCAAAAAGGAAGATGGTAGCCTCATCTATTCCATTATTGCTATTATTGGCCCTGCATACTCTGTATTTGTTTCCACCTTCCATTCCACTAGAGAAGCCATCATTTCTCAAGGAATAGCCTACAAGAACCCCTCTTTTGATGCATTTTGCGATTTTTTATAAGAGAACAAGAAAAATCTTACACCTTGGTCTTATCACTTCTGGAAAAATTTCTAAGAAAGCCTTAGCAACCCAACAACAACCATATCAAAATAATCCCATGAAACAGTATCCTAAAAAGTATGGTCCTAAACCAAACAAGGGTCCTAAGAAATTTCAGCCACAAACTAAAAAAGATACTACCAAACTGATAAGGCAACTAAAAACAAGGAGAAAAAAATAGATAGACATTGCAACTTTTGTAATCATGACGACCATGTCAAGTCCAATTTTTTTTAAAAGATGGAAGCCTTGGAAACAGCAATGAAGAATCACCACATCAATTTGGAGACCTCTTCAACTTCATCTTAAGTAATGGTGCTTTTTTCTTATGGTTTTCAAGCATCTGGTTATGCATTAAGTGTATTTTCTTCTTCTCATTCTCATGAGTGGCTCATTTATTGTGGAGCTTCTTACCACATGGCCAAAAATAAATCCATGTTTTCTTCTTTAAATGATTGTAACACCAAACATATTTATTTTGGTGATGATAGATCTCTTAGTTTTGTAGGATCTGGAACCATTCATCTAGATAATGGTCATTTTAATGATGTACTATGTGTTCCTACCTTGTCATGCAACTTTCTATCTATTTATCCAATAACTCATTCAGGTGAAGGTAAAATAGTAGAATTCTCACCTCATGATGTTGTAATCAACGACCTCAAATATCCTAGACATATTTTAACTACTGCCATTGTTGATGCTTCCATACAGTTGTATAATCTTGACAACTTTGGGTCATAATGTCTTCCCTCTGTTTTTGTTGCTCATAGTAATGAAGTGAGAAAAATTTGGCATCAGCGATTCGGTCACTTAAACTATTGCTCTCTTCAAACTCTATGTAAAGAAAATATGGTGACAGGTATTCCTATGGTATATTGCCAAGATGGTGTTTGCTCCGGATGTGTACTCAGAAAACATTATTGAGATAGTTTTGACAAACGTGCCTCTTGGCGCGCTTCATCCCCTTTGCATCTTGTGCACGGTGATTTATGTGGTCTACTTCATATTGTTTCTTTCTCTAGTTGCAAGTACTTCTTAGCTTTCATTGACGATTTTTCTAAACACACTTGGGTATACTTCTTAAAACTCAAGAGTGAAGCTTTTAAAATGTTCTTGGCCTTTAAGGCCTTTGTTGAGAAACAATATTGACATCAAATTCTTAAGTTAATATCAGACAGTGGAGGACAATACGTTAACAACAAATTTATCAACTTCTTCAATGAGCATGGCATTCAATTGCAACATACTTTTCCATATACTCCACAACAAAATGGTGTAGCTGAAAGGAAGAATCGCACCTTAAAAGAAATGGCTAATTATATTCTTCAATCTAAAGGACTTAGTCTCAATTTTTGGGCAAAGGTAATTAATTGTGCCAATTACATAGTAAATCGCACTCCTACTAAGGTTTAAGGAATATAACTCCAGAAGAAGACTGGAGCTCAATCAAACCAGATTTAAGTCACTTTCGTGTTTTTAGAAGTGATGCTTGGGCCACATTCCAGATGCGAAACACAAAGCCTTAGAAACTAAGAGTGAAAAATGAATGTTTGTTGGATATTCGAAAGATATCAAAGGATATAGACTTCTTCAACCAAAATCCAAAAATATAATGATTAGAAGAGATGTAAAATTTCATTAAAATATATCAGCCTGTGAGCCTAGTTCAGTGGGTGTGCCACCTTTGGCCTACGAGCTTGATTCGGCATATGTGCCACCTCTCTCTAGCTCTTCTATTTTTTATAGAATTCCTTCTAGTTAAGATGATGACAGCGAGGATGACAATCCTGCTCCACCTCTTGAAGATATTCCTTCCCCTCCACATCTTCCAAGATGGGTCTGCTCTACTCAGGATGCAGTAAGTTCTCTTGCAGGTGACCCTATAGATCGATGACATACACGTTCTCAGTTTGAAATATCATCCTCCTTATTAGCTCAAGTTCTAGAAAATCTTGATCGAGAAACCTTTGAAGAATCTCCCGGTCATCAATATTGGGATGAAGCTCTGAATGAAGAATATTGTTCCTTATTGTAAAACGATACTTGGGATCTTGTTTCTCTTCCAAAAGGAAGAAAACTTTTTAGATGCATATGGGTTTACAAAAAACATTTTGGACCAAATGGAAAAGTGGATAGAAATAAAGCTCGTCTTGTTGCTAAAGGATTTTCACAAGTTGAAGGCATTGACTATACTAAAACCTTCTCCCCTATTTCCAAAATGAATTATGTCTGCCTTGTTCTTTCCCTTGTTGCCTCCTTTAAATGGGAATTCCATCAAATGGATGTCAAATATGCCTTCTTACATGGATATTTTCATGAAGAAATCTACATGGAAAAACCCCATGGCTTTATCAAAAATGACTCTAACCTTGTTTGTCGCCTTATGAAGTCTCTCTATGGTCTCAAACAAGGTCCTTGTTCTTGGTATGCCAAAATGGATAGATTTATATTAGATAATGGCTTCTCTAGGTGTCATTCTAATAACACTGTCTACACCAAGAAAGTGGGTAAGTCCTTCACCATCCTTGCTCTTTATGTTGATGATCTTATCCTTACTAGTAGTGATCCCAACCAAATAAACCATGTAAATTATAGCCGCAAAAAGAAGTTTGAAATGATATACTTAGGAAACTTGCATTATTTCCTTGGTCTTCAAGTCTTGCAATACAAATAAGGTATTACCCTTTCTCAGTCCAAGTATGCATGTGATCTTCTACGCCACTTTCACATGAAATACTTTAAGCCAGCCCCTTCTCCCTTTTAGTTTAGATTTCAGCTTTCAGTCACTTTCACTACCCCTGAAGTTGATGCTACATTACACCATCAACTTGTTGGTAAAATTTTGTATCTAACCCATACCCATCTTGACCTTTCCTTTTGCGGTGGTATTGTTTCTCGTTTTATGCACCAACCTCATGAAAGTCACTGAAAAGTAGGTAAAGAATAATTCAATATATTCAAGGTACAGTTCAGTTTGGGATTCATTATAGTTCAAGAGCATATCCATTGTTGGTTGGTTTCACTGATTATGATTGGGCTGCTGACCCTGATGATAGAATTCCTACTGCAGGATATGTATTCACTCTTGGTTCAAGACCTATTACTTGGTCTTGTAAGAAACAAAGTGAAATATCTCTTTATTCGGTAGAAGCATAGTATCATGGTGTCGTTGAAGCCAGCAAGGAAGCCATTTGGCTTCATCAGATCCTCTCTAAATTTGGTCTTCATCAACAACATCAAACTACACTTCAGTGTGATAATCATAGCACCATTCAGCTATGAAAAGATCCAGTTCGATATCAACGTATGAAACACATTGAGCTTCATATACACTTCATCAGAAAGCTCATTCATGATCGTGTTCTTGAAGTACAGTATTGTTCAACCAATGATCAAGTTGTCAATATATTTACAAAGGCACTCACATAAGTGAATTTTACCAAACTTCGATCCATGCTTGGATTTTAGGAAAGTTATAATTAAGGGGGGATAGGCTCTAATGCCTCCTTCCTTCTCCTATTGTGTCACCTTTGTAAATCCTTCAATCCTATCCCATGTTTCTTAACGGGGGATGTTAGGATATTTCGACACATAGGAAATAGGCTCCTTTTGTGTCACCATTGTAAATCCTTCAATCCTATCCCAAGTTGGTCTTAAGGGGGGATGTTAGGATATTTCGACACATAGGAAATAGTTAAGTATAACTTGTTCTAGTGTAGAGTTAGGTAAAGTATGTTTCTTTACTATGTACATTTGTAACTTATAATCTGACAATCACGATCTGTAGTGATCTAACGGTTCACTCTCTCCTTGGTATTAACGACACTTGATCCATGGCTTAACACTCAATTGGTCCATGATCTCTATTTAAAGATCATGGAGGGTCATCTGTTCAATAACTGTTTATGAGAGAAACAAATGTAAATTTTCTTTTATATTAATAAATTTCCTGAAGTGGCCACATTGGCTCAGGCTGTGGATTGTTTCCCTCTTCGAGGGTTTTAACCACATGATATATTGGTGTACTGATTTATGATCTATTTGTGAGCGGTGACCTTTGGTGTTTGATCTAAGGAACTTACCCTGTAAATTCCTACATACAAAACACTTCCTTGGATCCTAGCTTGGGTATTTATCAAGCTAGGAATGTCAAATTATTTAAAGATAGGAAAATTCTTCCTATTCAATGTTCTTTTCCTATTTGATGTGGTCTCAATTCTTTAAAACAATTTTCCTCAAACGAGAGTACCTAAGACTCCTAAGCAGATTGTTGTAGAAGTTGGTAAGGATGGTGCATGGGCATATTTTGATGATGACCCTTAGTTCTATGGAGTAGGTAGAAGTGTTTTATATATTGAATCTCATATAATTAACTTTATAGTTTGATTGGGGCATCAAACCAATTATCATGTTGAGCTATTGGCTCTAAAACTTATCAAAAATAAAAAATAGGGCATGGATTGGCTGTGGTCCACATAGTGATGCTATAGTCCTAGCTTCCCATTGATATTACATTATATGGTGATGAATCCTTTGAAACAAAATTCACTGCACCATTAGGAGTAAATTATCTACTATAAAAATATCAATATAGAAATGAATGAGAGAATAGTAGAAATAGAATCAATTTACAATCAAAGAGATAACAGATTGTTGCAGCTTACTTACTACAACAAAGGATAAAATGCATAATGTAATAGAGACATACAAGATATTGAGACTATAAGTAGCCAAGGAAGTAGCCAATTCATCCCTTAAGAATAAACCCTAAAAATGTGTGCAGAATGGTCAACTTGGCCATTTTAAGTTACAATAATCTCTAAAAAATGGAGTGACCTTAAATAATGTGCTAAGGTGCCAACTAGGGGGGAACTCCTTCAATATAGGCTATTCATCACTCATCATAAATGAAAACTAATTACAAGCTAAAAATATAAATTAAGTTAAGGTTCTTTCTCAAATAACCCAACTATCTCTCCATACTCTCACCTATATCACTATTAGTAAGTCAACATGCCCCCAAGAGATCAGGGTGAGCTAGCTCATACTCTCCAAAGAAGTAGCCAATTCATCCCTTAAGAATACACCCTAAAAATGTGTGCAGGATGTTCAACTTGGCCATTGTAATTTAAAACAAGCTCTAGAAAATGGAGTGACCTTAAATAATGTGTTTAGGTGCCAACTAGGGGAGCACTCCTTCGATCTAGGTGATTCATCACTCATCATAAATGCAAACCAGTTACAATCTCAAAATAGAAAAGGTAGCTAAGTCTCTTTCTCCAATGAGCTATCTATGTCTCCAAGAATAGGAAACAATGGGTAAGGGTGCAATAAATAAACTTAGGTTGCTATAACTACCCCCCCCCCCCCCCATAAATCCATCAACCACAAAATAAAAAAAAATAAAATAGTTACATTTGTTAGGAAATGAAGAAACTTAAGATTGTGTGCCAAGTGGAATCCCCTTTAAAACATACCTCTTGACCATGGCAAGGAGTTGCACCATACATAATGAGGCCCAACGTATTTTAGGCCATAAAATCCTTCTCTAGAACAGATACCTCTTTGTAAATTAAAATTAGATGAAGGTGAACACAAGGAATAATACACTACTTTCCAGTTGTTTCTTTTTAAATCTACACTTAACCCTTTCTTAATTTGATGAGTATCACATTGGAGAAGGGGATATACTAACTAATGAAAATGGCTTCCATTTTGTATTCTAGAATAGCAATAGTATTATGCCAAATAGGCCTCAAACCTTGCATCAGATCATGATCTAAGACTTCCCATCATATAGCATAATAGTTGTAGAGGAAAATTTTCTTATCGTGAATAAATCACACCATGAGCAAGTACGCATGTATTGTTTTATATTCATAGGAATATATATCGAGTTTTGTTGTAAAATTGTATATATCATGTTTTGATGTAAAAGGTGCTTGTTGATAGATAGTTAGGGTCACTATCATGATATGTTTCCTTGAGGCTTGAATTCCAACGATAAAATGTTTGTTCTTTGGCAATTCCAAAATCTACCATGGTTTCTCTCATAAGATGGTTTAACAATATATTGGAAGACTTAATGCTACGATGCACAACTGGTGGTACAACCCCATAAAATAGTAAAATACTAAATTTCAGCTGATCAAATGCTACAGGCTAGCAAAAAAAACTTGAATTTGGTCCCATTTCAGGAGCCATTCAGACCCGTAGATGCAATTAACTAGCATCATAGTAACAAGTCTCTGAGTTCATGCTTGGATGCTCAACAAAGGAACTACGTCAAGCTCTACAGGAAGCCATTTTTACATGTTCATATTCCATATTTGATTCCATTAAAAGCCTCTAAAAAATCTTAGCCTAGTCTCCACCTCCAAGTTTCACATCCTAATCACTGCACTGTTGTAAGGAATGCCCAAAAATGAAAATAAATTTTGAGTAACAAGAGGCTTCCCTTAATTCTTACCTCAGTCCCCAACACCATCTAACACCAAAACATGTCCCTATACTTTACCTTTGCCCCATGAACGGCTGGTCTGACAAAGAGGGAAAACTCCATAGACATCTCCATTTTTCTATTTTTTATGATCAGTCTATTCCTCACATCTTGAAAGCCTACACCGCCCACTAAGTGCTATTTTTCCTATCTAGGGTGTTGTCATGAGTCATTACTTATTCTTGCATACTACCACCCTCTATGATGTTTGTGGACAACCTCCAGTGTGGATCGATCCACTTCCTTTTTATTTCTATATATTTTCTAGTTTAACCTTGAGAGGGTCATCATTATCATGAGCACTAGTAGCACTGTTGATGGGGATGCCTATTAGGATGAGTTACTCAAGCATGTTATTCATCCCCTTGACTCCTGCTAGTAAATTATATATTACAGAGTAGTGAAACACATAAAATATGTGGAAAACACAAGAACACAAAATACATAAAACCAGAGAGACACAGATATATGTGGTTCACCTAGTTTGGGCTATGTGCACCCTAAACAGTCAATCCTTCCTTTCTATTATCCAGTGAAATGAAGAGACACAACCTACAGTAGATCCATTGTAATATCCTTTTTTCTCTCTCACAGTCTCCCTATCTGTTTCTCGCTCTGAGAATACACATACAATACATAACCGCAATACAATACCCTCATACAAGCGACGGGTTGCCTTCTAGGAGAAAAAACCCTAAACTAAACATAACTTCTACAGTCAAATCATTCGCCTAATGAACGACCCAGATTGACTAGAAATTACTATACTTTTACAAGGCAATTTTACATGTGTTTTAAGCTTCGGGGGCATTGCCCGGAAAACCCCCCACGAGCGGCAGGGGGGTCCACAAAGTCGCAGCCCCCCCACGCCCCCTGGACCCCCCAGGAAACGTTTAATTATGGGTGGCATTGCCGCCCCATTAAGGTATAGGGGTCCAACGCTGTGATACAAAATAAACAATCTTCCACTTGGGGACTGATTGTAGCAACTCCACCACTGCTTCATTTATTGGAAAATGAATTCAATTTGGACCTGGATGTTTCTAATCTTCATCATCATACTTGAAGACCAATTTAAACTAAGCATATTCTCAGTTTCTCCCTAGTTACAACTTTTGTTAGCATATCTGCAGGATTCTAGCTAGTGTGTATCCTTTCTAGCTTCAATTGTCCATCTTCCAACACTGACCGTATGAAATGGGACTTGAGTTGTATGTGTTTAGTCCTAGAATGAAATGTTGAGTTCTTTGCAAGATGAATGGCACTTTGGCTATCACTTTATAATGTGCCCATATCATGCATCTTAGCCAATTCATCCATAAACCTTTGTAACCAAATCATTTCCCTACTAGCCTCTGTAGCAGCAACATCCTCTGATTTTGTTGTTGAAAGTGCAACAACACTTTGGATTTTTGAAACCCAACTAATAGTTGTTCCACCTACTGTAAATACATACTATGTATTGCTCCTCCTGTTATCTCTATCACCTGCCATATCCGCATCAACATATCCCTATAGAGAAATGTTTGAACCACCAAATCATAATTCTTGATTTGTGGTACCTCTAGAATATCTAAGAATCCATTTCACTTCCATCCAATGTTCTTTTCCTGGATTGTTCACGTACCTGCTTACAACTCCCACTGCATGTGCAATACCAGGCCTTGTGCAAACCATTGCATACATTAAGCTTCCAACTGTTGATGCATATGGAACTTTAGACATATAATCCATTTCTTCTTTAGTCTTGGGGCACATCTCCTTACTAAGTTTGAAATGGCTAGAAAAAGGTGTACTAACTGGTTTTGCATTATGCATATTAAATATTTTCAACACCTTTTGTATGCACTCATTCTGAGATAGTGTTAATTTGCGATTTTTCCTGTCTCTAGGTATTCTCATACCAAGAATATGTTTTGCAGCTCCCAAATCCTTCATTGCAAATGAATTTGCCAATTTCATTTTGAGCACATTTATTTCCTGCGTTTTAGACCCTGCAACAAGCATGTCATCTACATACAATAACAATATAATATAGCTTCCATCATTTTTCCTTTTCAGATAAACACAATGATCAGAGTGAAATCTAGTATAACCTTGTTCAAACATAGACTTGTCAAATTTTAGATACCACTTCCTTGGAGCCCATTTTAATCCATACAAGCTCTTCTTTAGCCTACGCACTATTTTTTCCTTCCCTTTGACCTCATATCCTTCTGGTTGCTGCATATAGATCTCTTCCTCCAAATATCCATGCAGAAATGTTGTCTTTACATCTAACTATTCAAGATGAAAATCATTCACTTCTACAAGACTTAAAATAGTTCTGATTAAATTCATCTTAACAACAGGAGATAATATTTCATCAAAATCAATACCTTTCTTTTGTGCAAACCCCTACACCACAAGTATAGCTTTTTACCTCTGTTTTCTTCCATCTTCTTCCTTCAGCCTGTAAACCCATCTATTCTGAAATGTTTTTTTACCTGTAGGCAACCTGACTAAGTCCCAAGTCTGGTTATGTATTAAGGAGTCCATCTCTTCTTCCATGGCTAGCTCCCACTTCTTCCTGGTTTCAACTTACCATTAGGGGAATTTTGAGGTCTAAAATGGACCTCCTAACAAAAATGTACAACCAAAATAAACTTTATAAGAACCAATAGGATTCAAGATCATGATGTCAACCATGGGGGAAGATTCACCATTTTTGGAGTAAAAAAGTTAAAAGAATAAAAAATAATAAAATAATAAAACTACTTTTTCAACTCGTATTTTCAACTTATCTCCCTAATTTTTTACTCAAATTTCGAGCGGGAGTACTCGTTGGATGCAAAATTTAATTTCTCATCCAAGGAGTACCCATGTTGCATACTTTCGATGAACCCTTGTACACGAAAAATGATAAATGCATGAAAAATTTGATTGCAATCATGTTTTTTCATGTATTTCTCCTTTTTCATGTAGCAGATTCCATCAAAAGTATATAACATGGGTACTCCTTGGATGAGAAATCAAATTCTACATCCAACGAGTGTTTTTGCTCAAAATTTGAGTTAGAACTTTAGGAGATAAGTTGAAAATACAAGTTGAAAAAAATATTTTTATTATTTTATTATTATTTTATTCAATTTTCCCTCTAAATTTTGATGATGTAGTCTAATATTATTTTATTATTTCCACTATTATTTTATAATTTCCTTAGGAGGCCCATTTTAGACCTCAAAAGTACCCTAATGATTTCTTCTTCATAACATTCGGGTTCAACATAATCAGTCAACAATAAATAATATAATGGAGGAGAGTATTGTTAAAGGGGTCTACTTATCCTGGTAGATCTTTTGACACCACTTTCAGGTGTTTTATGTGTCTGCTACCGTTTTGGTGGTTGTTTTTGTTGTGGTTGTTGATTATTATTATTTTCAGGAACCTTTACTTTTTATGTGATCTCATCAAGAACTGTGTATTATTTTTTTTCTTTTTCCTGTTTCTTTTCCTGCAACTGATTCTTATACAAGACCTTTTCATTGAATCTTACATCTCTGCTCCTAATGATTTTGTGATTTTCATAATCATATAAGCGATAACAAAAATCATTAACACCATATCCAATAAAGGTACATTTCGTTGATTTTGCCTCAATATTTGTTCTATTTTCTTTATTAATATGGAAAAAGGCCTCACAACCAAAAGGCTTTAAAAATGAGTAGTTTACCTTTTTACCTATCCATGCCTCCTCTGGAATACCACCATCCAAGGAACTTGAAGGCCCTCCGTTTATTAGATAAATGGCAGTATCTACAGCATCTGCCCAAAATTGTAAAGGCAATCCTGCATGCAATCTCATGCACCCTACACGATCCATGATTGTTCTATTCATCCTTTTTGACACACGATTTTCTTGTAGTGTTCTTGGAACTGTCTTCTCTCTGTGAATTCCATGCTCTGAAGAGTACCTATAAAATTCTTTGCTGCAATATTCACCTCCATTGTCTAATCTGAGACACTTAAACTTGGGATCTTTTTCAAAGGGTTTTTGGACAAATTAGGAGTTTTTTGAAGGTATACAAAGGCTAAATATATTCAATTTTGATTTAAAAACCAGATTGTAGTATCGAAACTGGGGTTTATTGGAGTTTTTATATTGAATTTGTTCTTTGGAGGAAACTACAGGTGTTTCTATGGGTAAATGGGCTTCACTAGGCTTAATTTCTTCAGAAAACTCTTTTTCAAATGACAAGCAGATTGTTTTTCTTCAAAGAATACCTGTTTGTCATAGGTATTTGGTCTTTTAAACTAATTCTGAGGCATCAGACAGGTTTCTGATGGCTATGGAAATCTTTGGAAACAAACTAGACACTTCCAGTGTTCTTGACAACAACTTTAATGGCTTTTCTGGTTCCTTTGAGCATAAAATGGTGTATAGGGCTTTGTTTCTTTAGTCGGAGGATAAATATGCACAGAGAATGCAAAAAAGGGCTTTAGCTGGTGCATATGAAGTTTTTAAAAGGTTTTAGGTTAAACAGGGTAAGCATTAAATGGCGGTCATATCATAGCGGAGTGGTTTTGGCGACAGAGGAAGAAATACCATTGGTGGTTTATCGCATAGGCTTCAAGGTGGTAAGCGGTTTCCTTGGATTGGAGGTGATCCAGTCATATATCGCCGCGTGGAGGAGAGATAGTATAACCAAACTACTCATTTCAAAAATATGAATTTGATTAATGTTATCGCTATTAAAAATGCGATATGTATTTTGGATCGTCGGATCTGGAGAGATACGTGCGAACGGTGGAGATTAGATAATGTATTTTCTCGTCATGATGGGGGTGTGGGTCCAGGTATTATATATGTCAGAGTTTATTTTAACGTTTAAAACTAAAACAAATGTTTTATTTTGAGAGGAGGGGTAATATTTACATGGAAAATAAGTATTTAACACATGTTTTATAACCATTGGGGGTGGTTTTTATTTATGTAACGTTTTTAACCTATGTGGAAAAGGCGGGGAAATATTTAACACATGGGTAATATAGACCATAGGTTAAAATTAAATAAGTGGGTATTTTGGGATATTTTTAAATAAAGGAATTAATAAATATATACAGGAAAGGGTATTTTAAAGGTTTTAATACATTGTGTTAAAAATTAATATGAAATGAATGAGAATAAAAGAAAATACAAAAAATGAACTAAGTAAAGTGTAAAAATAAACATTTTTAAGCACAAATGATTATACCATTAAACATTTACACTTAACTTAGGATAAATTGTATTTTACAGGTTTTTTAGTGTTTTTGGATGAAATGAAATTGATTTAAGAGGGGATTTTACTTTTTCTAAGAAAAAAATGTGTTTTACTTAGGAAAAGGGATTATATTTTTGGAAAAGGGTTAATATGCTGAGGAAATGGTTTTTTATGAAGGGAATCCAATACTTTTACCAATCAGTCATTAAGCCTTGGATCTGGTCCCAACAGAAGTTAGAGAAATGCTCTGAGCCTCTTTAACTGAAGGTTTTGAATACTGGATCATTATGGGGGAGGGGAAATTAGTAAATTGCCCGATGATTCTTTATTACATGCCTTGCACAACTGCTTTCTACCTCCATCTTTATTCTAACATTTTTTACTTCATTTTCATGGGTGCATTTAAGCTTGAAACCCTAAATCAATTTTTCTTTTTAAAGCATAAACTATCTAATTCTAACCTTATTTCATCCAAAGGCTCAGATTAAACTATTGAGCTCCTCATTTATTATCTAACTATCCGTTGATTTGTCAAGTTTAAACTTTTTGACATATCTTTATTCTTTATCTAAAACATGAAATTCAAAGCATTAAAACTTAAGGTTAAACTATTTAACTGATCATGGATTGTGGCATTTTGAACAATTTGAACATAATCATTATTTTTGTAGTAAAATTAAATAGTAGTGGCATTTTGACTTGCTCACTTTCATGTCTTATTTTTATCTCATTTTTCTTTTGGGGTCCATTTTTTATTCTTTTTTATCTTTTCCTTCCTAATTCCTTTGATATTTCTTTTAGGACTTTTACCCTCGTTTATTTTTTTATTATTTTCAAATATGGGAAAACAACTTGTAGAAAGCAAGCTATGTACATATTTACAAGACTATCAAAGTCAATTCAAAAATTATGAACCCTATTATTATAGGACCCTAACACCAAGAAACCAAGGAGACAAAAGAAATAACCTTCAACAATTCAAGTAGGTGGAAATATTACAAGTTTAATGTCTACCGGATTTGTTACTAAAAAATATGCGGATCTTGAAATCCTTGTGGTGATCACCTTCATCAATGGATACCCCATAAAGAACACTTTGATTGATTTAGGTGTAGCCATTAATGTGATGACTATGGAAACTTTATCTCATATAGGATCCTTTGACTTATTACCCACTCCTACCATGTTAGAATTAGCAAAAGGGTCTAAGGTAAAGGCAGAGGGGGTTTTAGAAGACATTGTCATCTCATTGGATTCTTGGGAGTACCCTGCAGATTTTTATGTTATTCAACCTAAAACTAACTTGGGAGGGCACCCATTGATCTTGGGTATACCATGGCTAGCCATGGATGATGCCTACATAGGGTGTAGATTTGGAAACATGAATATCACACATGGGGCTGAAACAAAACATATCAACTTGTATCCCGCCGCTAAACCCCTCTTGAGATCAGAAAAAATGCATTGGGTTGAAGAAGAAGAAGAACATGATTCGGAAGGTACCCAAACAATTTTAACAATAGCCCAAGCCATGAGTCTTAAGAAAAATCCTGAGGAAAATCTGATAAATTGTTGTATTTCTAATCCTGATTTTCCGCAGCATTTAGAAGGACAGTCTAGTCATAATTTAGATATCATTACTGATCTACAGGATTTTTATGAATATAGTTCAGATTTTGAATTACATTCAACCCTCTTATCTGCATTTCCTACATATTCAATGTCTCAATGGGGGAGTAAGGTAGTGGAATGTTTTCCTAAAAATTATGTAAACATTAATTATGCCTTAACTCATGAACAACAACAACAATTAATTCAAACGTTGAAATTTTTTTCAAATACCTTTGCATGGGAACATACTGATATGAGGGGCATTCACCCAAACACATGCATTCATCACATTTATATAGAATAAAATTCTAGGCTTGTGAGACAACCATAAAGGAGGATGAGCCCTGCTTTAAGGGAAATTGTAAAAGATGAATTACAAAAAATGTTAAATGTAGGATTCATCTATCCTATCTTAGATAGCCAGTGGTTATCCCCACTAGTCATTATTCCCAAGAAAAATGGTAAATGGTGAGTGTGTGTAGATTACAGGGAATTGAAAATATCTACATTAAAATACCATTTCCCTTTACCGTTTATAGACCAAGTACTAGATACTCTAACAGGTAAAAAGTATTTTTCCTTCCTATATGGATTCAACGGATACAATCAGATTAGGATAGCTCTCGAGGATCAGGAAAAGACAACTTTTACATGTCCCTGAGGTACCTATGCATACAAAGTATTACCATTTTGTCTATGCAACGCACCAGCCACATTTCAACTGGTGGTCCTTGGTATTTTCTCTGATCTTTTACATGATTGTGTAGAGGTTTATATGGATGTTTTACAGTTATGAGTGATACTTTTGATGAAGCTTTACATAATCTCAAAAAATTTTGCAGATATGTAGAGAAACTAATCTTTTGTTAAGTAATGAAAAATGTTTTATGATTATGACTGAACGTATTGTTTTGGGTCATCATGTTTCTGCTGCAGGAATTAAGGTCAATCCAGTAAATATTAAGGTTATTGTAAAGCTTCCTCCACCAACCAATCAAAAGGGAGTTCTTAGTTTTCTTGGACATGCAGGTTACTACATGAGGTTTGTTGAAAACTTTACAAAGGTAGCCTCTCCATTTTTTAAATTATTGACCAAAGAATCTAAATTTCATTGGAATGATAAGTTTCAAGTTGCATTTGATAAACTCAAGGAAAATATTTCTTCAGCACCTATCTTGAGAGGCCCAGATTGGAATTTTATTTTTCATATTTCCACTGACACCTCTGATTCAGCCATAGGAGTAGTATTGGGTCAAAAGGGGGATCCTGTAACCCATGCTATTTATTTTATTAGTAAAAATTTGACTCCTGCAGAACTAAATTACACGGTAACTGAAAAAGAAGGGCCTTGTTGTGATTTATGCTATTAACAAGTTTAGACACTACATTACAAGTTATGATGTTTTTATGCACCCAGATCATTATGATATTCATTATCTCATGAATAAACCAATCACTAATGGTAGAATTACTAGGTGGTTGTTGCCGCTATAGGAATTTGACATCACAGTATTGGATAGATTGGAAAAAGAAAATTAGGTAGTTGATTTCTTGTCTAGGCTTAACCATCAAGGTGAGGATTTTCCTGTTAATGATGACTTTCCAGATGATTTTTTTTTTCCATCTCTATTAAAACACCTTGGTTTGCAGGCATGGCCAATTATCCTGCTACAGGAAAGTTTCCACCTTAATTTTCATCAAATCAAAAAAAGAGAATCAATAGGAAAAGTGTTGATTATTCTTGGATTAGGGGAGATCTCTTTTTTACTAGACCTGATTTGATTATCCGTAGGTGTGTCAGAGAATATGATATCTATGACATCTTGAGAGCCTCTCATGATGAACCTTGTGGAGGACACTTTGTAGAAAAGAAAACAACTTATAAGATCCTTCACATAGGTTATTATTGGCATAATCTCTTCAAGGATGCAAAGGAGTATGTTCGTAAGTGTGATAGCTGCCAGAGAATGGGGCGGCTTATACAATTAGATTAGATGCCTTTACAGCCACATGTTCTCATAGAACCATTCGAGAGGTGGGCTCTTGATTTTTTAGGTCACACCATTCCTACATCCAAAGGTAAGAAGTATATTTTGGTTTGTAGTGATTATGTGACAAAGTGGGTGGAGGCAAGAACACTACCTAGAGAATTGGAAAAAGAAGTGGAAATTTTTATTTTCTCTGATATTTATGTAATATTTGGAGTACCTAGCGAAAAACTTACTGATCAGGGTGCTTAGTTAGTGTCTAATATTATTCAGGAAATGGCGCAAAAATATCATATTACCCTTCGTAAGTCCACCCCTTATCATCCACAACTCAATGGGTAGGTGGAATAAACCAACAAGGTGTTGGAAACAACATTTACCATGACAATGCAATCATAGAAGAAGGATTGGTCCGACAGACTTCTTGTGGCCTTGTGTGCTTACCGGATTACATGCAGGGGTACCATTGGTTTCTGTCCGTATGAACTAGTGTATGGAAAACAAGTTCTTCTTCCCATCAAATTTTAGATCAAAAACTTTAGAATGGCATCAGATTTGGGTATAAACCTTGATGAAGCACAACAACAGAGAATCTTGCAGCTCAATGAGTTAGCTGAGATTAGGTAGGATGCTTTTTAGCATACTGACTTGATCCAACAACAAAGGGCTAAATGGCATGATAGATACATCAAGAAGAAGCAATTCAAAGAGGGATACTGGGAATTTTTGTATGATTCTAAATTTAAAAAATTCAAAGGGAAATTTTACACACATTGGCTTAGCCCATATGAGATTAAGAAATCTTTTCATAATGGATCTGTTCGGATTAAAACTATTGATGATGAGAATGTTACCTTCTTGGTGAATGTGCAAATACTCAAGCTATATCGAAAACCCCAATCCAAGGAGGAATTTGTGGAAGAAATTGTGAAGAAGAAAGTGTTGGAAATGGTGAGGGAAGGGATCCTTCCTTCTAGTGTCTCTTCCTAATTTTCCTGCTGATACAATGAGATCACTCTGTTCCTCCTTTTTCTCGATAAACCATGAGATGAATGTCTATTGGGTGTAGGTTTATTCCTTTTTTCGAGACCAATGGAATATTTACGGAAAAGGAACCCCCTGGAGTCTTTGTTTTTAGTATTTTAGACTCTCTAAAATTGAAATCTGGCGAGCATGGACTGCCACTAGGCTCGTTAAAAACACAGGTCAGTAGATCACTTTGGACCCTCTCAATAAAATTTGTTTTTCCTCAATTAATCTATAGATTTATCGTGTTGGACTGATGTGGTATTTATTAAGGCCCTCCTTCCAACAATTCTAGCCCATCGACATCAGCAAATTATCTGGGTGTAGGATTAGAGCCTTGTGATGCCTTGGAGCTTGTATACCCCAATGACAGGCTATCTCGCCAGTGGTAATGGAGAATCATCATGGCTTCTTTACTATTGGATCCTAGATGGCATTCAACAACAACTCATATATTCACACCTGATAAGATGCATTAGGGTATCTTGGTCCTCACTCTCATTAATGATGATGGACCTCACATTGGTTAACAGTTGACCTCAATGGCTGGCAATACAATGAGGTCATTTCACATTTGACATCAGCACATTCATTCATGTGAAATGGACTATACACAATGGGTGGAGAAAGTGGTTCCTGCAGATTCAACTTCAATTCCTGAAGAATGTTCAACAATTGCAATTTTTAATTCCTTAAGAATGTTCACAGTTGTTTCAATTCCTGCAAAATATTCATCAATTGTAGTTCAATTCTTGAAGAGTATTTAACAGTATTTCTGCAGAATGTTCAACAGCTGTATTTTTAATTCTTGCAGAATGTTTGACAACTAGTCTTAAATTTCTACAGAACCCTGTTAGGCACAACAATAGCTGGGTTTCCTGAAAAGACAAAAGAAAAGAAAAATAATTAAGAAAAACATTAGACTAAAATCATGTAATAAAGTAGTAATAGTAATTATTTGGTTAAGGTCGTGGATTATATGTCTGATGTAATAGGTTATAATTGCAAGATCAAGCTACTTCATCGAGGACAGGACTGTTGGAGGTAAGTGGTAAAGTACAGCCAGTGATAAGAGGCTCGAGGTAAAGGTATAATGACACTTTAATCTTTAAAATTTCACATAACTAAGGCTTTGGTAACCCTTGTGGTCGTGAACCGTTGTGGCATTAATCCCATGACCTATTATCATCATGCCAACGGTGGTTGTACTTTCAAGGCCTGTCCTACAGGTCGAATCATGATGGATCACGACCTGATGCCGAAAAAGCCTTGTATTTCCTATTTAGTCCCTTTCACTGTCGAAACCGTTGCATAAGTCTCAGACTATATTCCCACAACTCGCATTTTCTCTGTTCCTTCTGTACTCAATTTCCCTGTTTGCTTCCTCACTTACATGTCCATTTCCTCATCTGCCATGTCTAAGCTCCGAGCCCCCATCCGATTCGAGCCACATAGCCTTGCACTGTTTGAAGCTAATCCTCACAGCAATGAGAGAATAGAAAAGGTGAGATGGTTTCCTTTCTTCCAGAGGTTTAGCAGCCATGACTCTAAATTAACGAAATATTTTTCCATGAACTTGAATGGGGATAAAGCATAGGCTAGAAACATACAGTTCAGGTTAACGAAATATTTGGTGGCGTGGGCATGTGGAATTTGGCAAGATGGAAAGCAATGGTTTAAAAAATGCCACTTCAACAAAGAAATGTGCGCATCTTTCCTGAAAAAGGATCACTCAAACCCTGAATAAAGTAAAGGGATTCCATAGGAAGTTTTAAGGAGTAAGTATCATCAGTTACTATTTTTCCTCTAGAAGTATGTTAAATGTGAGGGTCGCTTTGGCCTCACATTATTTTTTCATATTAGGCTTCTCAGACAGTCTCGAGACAAGCCCCTAAATTTTCCCTATTATTTAAAAATGTCATTGATCAAAATTTCCATGACCGTGAAAGAGAGGGTCGCCCACATAGAGGAAAACCTCTACCATCATGGGCTTGTGAAGATTATTCTGGTGGAATTCCTACGGAAACATAAAAATTAATGGGATGACTTTCTAACAAAGAAATATTTTGTGAATGTTGGAGATTTTGAATCCTTGGGAGTTAGGGAGGAAAAACCCACAAAGAAACTATGGACCCATCGACCAAAGGTGAAACAATATGATGGGGATGATGAAGTTATGGTGACTGGTGAAACTACTGTGGAGGGCTCCCGCCAGAAGAAGCCTTCTACCCCTGATAAACGATATACCAGAATCCAGGCTGCTCGGCTGGCCATTAAGGATACAAAAAAAGAAGGGACACCACTCGAAAATTTTACCAATAAGACCAAGGAGTCCCTTGGCCAAGCCAACGGAAAGGAGAAGGTCAACCCTGCTACATTCATTAAAAATTGCATTGTTCCCTTTCAGGACCCTTTACTGCACGAAAGTCAGAATGAAGCCGTGAAAGCGTAGGAGGATTTGAGTGTGCCCCAATCCTCACAGGGGCATCATGAGCGAGAGGTGACTCCATTGAAGAAATGATCTTGACATATGGTGGAAGAGATCATTAAGGAGCTTACCCTCTCAGAACGAGCCTTGAGAGAAGAGAACATGGCATTAAAGGAAAATATCCTTAAGATGTTGAAAGAACACAAAGAGTGGCACGAGAAGGTAACCTAAATAATGAAAAGGAAGTAGGCCCAAATAGACCACTTTAAAAGGAAGAATGAAGCATAGATGGGATAGATTCAAGTGGAATCTAGTCAAGCCCAGTTAAATCATTTGGCAGCAGTAGTTGCAGCCCAGGAGAACAATGATTTTCTGTTTGGGGACTGCCTCAGTTTTCCTTGCATAGGGACATGCAAGATTTTTGGTGTGGGGGAGATGTTGAGTCTGAAATTTACCCATTTTTTATACCTATCCTAGACCTTGCCTCCCCTATTTTTGAACCCTTTTTATTCTTTAATTATACCTAGTTCGCCTATGTTATCTAGTTTTGGCTAAAAAGGGTACCATAACCTTAAGGTATGTTAAATTATCATAAGAAGTGTCATTTTATCTAAATTCGAGTATTCTTTGATCTACCCTTGTCTTTATTGCATTACTACTCTAACTAGTCTAGAAATCATGTAGATATTTGCTAGATTTGAACAGTTTCGCAAATCCTGGAGACAACGCATGCAGTCGAGATTCCTGCAGACATTACAGATTTCCCGCATATACATCGATTTCCTAACAACCATCTCAATTACCTGTAGCGAGATTAATGGTTGGCCATGTTCCACTCATCTCCAGATCGAGTAAATACATGGGTTTTGAAGCGAATTTGCTGCATAGGGAAGCTGCCCTATTCACTGTTTTGAATCCTTTTTTGCAACCACCAAAAAATCTAGATCTTCTCTTGTGCCCATATGGAGAAATAGCTTCATCCACACAACATAAATTGTCTAATCCATGCTTCTAGTCATGGATTAGACTTAACATAATTGTGAATTTGTATATGTATCATTGGTTGTGGTCTTAGAATAGTGATCTGCTTTGTTCAAGCCAAATATGGGCTTCAAGAAATGTATAAATTGGATGTATTTATCTTTTTAAAGGAGGTTTGGTTTAGTTTGTTGTTGATAGTAGGATATTGGATTGTACTTGATTGTAAATTCTAGATTAGTAAAATATTCTACGTTTTGTTTATCTTTTTGAGCAGCTTCTTTGACTTTTGAAGGAGTTGTGAGTGAGGGAGGGCCCCCTTTTCTCACAACTCCCATAGCATTCTATGTGTTTTATTTCTATTTCATTTATGCCTTAATAATTCCTGTACATAGCTAGAGCTTTCTTTCTGTATTTCCTGCAACAAATTGTTAATTGGTTACGAGATTTAATTCTTTATATTAATGAGTTCTTTTCATTTGATCAATTTTTGGATTCATGCTCTTTAAGTTGGATTCTTGATTAGGATTTATCTTCCATATTTTCCTGCATCAATATCAGCAAACTCAAGTGTTGTAGAGGGATGATATATGCCACTCCATACCCATTGCTGCAAAATATTGATACAGTAAAGAAGCACGAATTGGTGATTGTTGTTTGATCTTTATATTTTCATGATCAATATCAGCAATCCTAAGTGTTGTTGAGGTATTATATATGCCACTCCATAGCCATTTCTGCCAAGTATTGACATAGGAAAGAAGAATTAGTTTATGTGTGTATAATGTATTGAAATTTGAAGAAGTCAGCCTGCATATACTTTGCACTGCATCTCATCAGTTTACCTTCCTGGGTTGACAATTCATGATTGGAAAATTATAAGCATATAATTTGACTCAACAAGCATATGAGGAAATTTCGTTGATGAATTGACTGTTGAATTTTTTCTTTGGGAATGGGGTGGTTATGAGAAAATTTCTTCTTGAGATTTGACACCTTCTCATAAGGCAAAGTATGTTGATAAACAACATCTTGAGGAAATTATTCATTATAATTATGATATGTTGAAGAGAGAAAATATATGCTATTTAGTAAAGGCTATGGATGATGTTAGTGATTTGGTACAAGGAAAGACATGGGAAATGGGGGAATTGCGGAGATTCCCTACAAATATTTTCCAAAATATGACACGTGATGATGTATGTTTATTACACAACTATATTTGAGATCATGCAACAGTTTGAAGGAAACAATATTTTTGATGTAGGCGCATGAAGGGGTAATTTGGAAATATAGTATGAAAAAGCTGCTGTAAGGAAATTTTATGTTATTGAAGGAACTAATATGTTAGAACATGTATGTCCACGTGTAATCAGAAATAGTGTTAGCCACATTGTTGATGGAAATGAAGGCTTTATGGAGGATGCCATGTTTCTTGAAAATTTGATGTCAATACCTTAGAGTGGATGATCTATTTATGTATACATGAATCCACATTTCGGTGATCCATAGATGTGATCAATCTTTGAAGCTGACTATAATAATGGACTATGTGTACACTTAGTTCTCATCACTATTGTTGTAGTCACATGGTGGCCTTGTTGCATGAAATAGTGACATTTTACATTTTGATCAATGAACTCAAACGTTGGCTATAGTTTATTTATTGATTTTGGATTATGAATTTGAGTTTGTGAATTGGAAATGTTAGAAGAGAGAATTATCAAAGCTTCAATTTATAAATTTTATATTGTATTTCTTATTTCACTTTTCCAATGTACTAGGGGTAAAGTGCCCCACAACCCCTAAATTGGAGAAAACTATGGCCTTTAAGCATCACTACTTGGCCTACACTAGTTCTCCACATAGTACAATGTTAAGGGTTCTTAAGAGGAATCGATCTATTTGGGAGTGTCCAAATTATTGAAGATAAAGTTTTTTCATATTTTCATGGCAAAGATTCTACACACTCTCTTTGCGTTCCTTATTTGAAGCATCATACCAAGAGAAGCAACATCATTTAGGACTAGCAATTGAAAACCACCATGAAAACTAATTTGGATTTTTTTGAGGTAATATGGCTTTCCAACGGGCTTTGTTGTTAAACTCCAGAAATATAATTGTGCAATGACATGCAATATTTTGTCACATTTTTAATAGTAATAGCACAATTTCTTGCCACCTTTGAAGGTTTGTGGAAAATAAATGGCATACACTATTCACATTGCAATTGAAAGGTACTATGAGAACTAATTTGGATTTTTCTGAGGTAATATGAATGGATAAACATCGAAGGAAGACACCCTCTTCACATGGTTTCCAACCATCCAAGCAAATTTTTTATGAGGTTTTGTTGTTGAACTCCAGAAATATAAATTTTCAATGAAATGCAACATTTTGTCACATTTTTAATAGTATCGACATAATTTCTTGCCACTTTTGAAGGTTTTATGGAAAATATATGACATAATCTATTCACATTGCAATTCAAAAGAACTGAGAACTAATTTGGATTTTTTAGAGGTAATATGGCTTGCCATCAATTGAAAGAAAACACTCTCAAAATGATCCACTATAGGTTGTTTAACATGTGGCACTCACACACCATCTAGAAAAAATAACCTAGGCACCTTCAAATAAAGTATTCTTGCAAGTTTTGAGATTGCAGGTTGATAATTAGGGTTGCAACATTATTTCACTAGATCCACTATTTTGAAACCAGTCAAAATTTTACCCCCATTAATTTGTTGTTCAACATTTTTTATGCTCTTAATAGGACTAAAGCCTTCAGTAAGATTTGGTGGTTGAGCAGATGAAATCAAAGGAAGACTTTAATTTTCACCCTCACTTGTCAAGATATTTTGAACGTACAAATCAATAATTTTCAACTGATGTATTCAAATAAGCCACACATTGATTTTTATGGACTTCCAAATAAGGATATGAAACATTGCCTGTGGTTGTGGACAAAAAATCACATTGCCCAAGTATGGCGCTAGTGATCTCCAACACTTAACTAGCATTCCACTTACTATATATGTTGTTGCTTAAAAAAATTGAAAGCACAAAGACTTTATAATACTGGGATAGTTGAATTTCGAAAGAAAGGTTTTAAGGGAGAAGGTGAAAGCCATGGATTCAATACATTGGGAGAAACACTAGGGGAAGAAGGCACGAGAAGAAGATTTATTTTCTCTTCCTTTTTGATTACATCTACATCAATTGAAATGGGTGGCTTTGTATCTCTGGCATTTGGTTTTGCCTTTGATTTTGGCATTGATGGTAATATTAACAAACAATGGAATGCATCTCATTTATATTAGAGGCAACTGCATATATGTGGAAAAATCATTACTAGTTGTAGCTCCATGTTCCTTCATTTTTTAGGCTTGAGATGTTGAGTAAAATTAGAATTAGTTTGATAACCAATTTGGACTTGGAGGGAAATATGGGTGATGGGCCATGGAGGTATGCTTGATCAGGGCACTTATTTTATGCCAAAGGAGCTAAGGATATATCGATATTTATCATACTATATTTGTTTGCCACTTCATAGGTGCATTCACCATAATAGTCTTCATGTTGATAGGTGTTCTACTGAAAATACTGATCTTGATCAGTTTGTAAAAATGTCTTTTGTTTCCAATGAGGGGATGATAAAGTGGGAAATGTTGGCATTGAGTCTAGAGATTTATAAGTCAATTATATCTATCAAATTATTGATACATTCTCATTTTAAATTGGAACAAATAATATTCCCATTGGAGAGGGTATTTATGGCTTAGTCGATTTCACCTAATATGGTGAGATATCCAAAAAAATTGGATGCTAGAAACCCTTTCAAACTAGAAAATCAAGTGAAGTGATTTATATAATGGCTTCTAAAAGATGCCAAATTATTTCCATCCATATTTTCCTTACAAAAATATTAGTAAATATCATATTATTTTTCTTATCATCTATGCTAACATGAACTACCAAAAAAGATTATAGGTCCTCTACTCAAGTAAATAAGAATAGAAAGCAATTTTATGAATCTCTATACCCCTCAGCGTGTCTCAAATGTTTTAGAAACAAATTTTGGGTGTAACATGCCAATAAAATCTCATTAGCTCATAACATTTCACCTATGAAAACCTCTTAACTATGTCCAATACTTCCTAAACTTAATAACTTTAACCAAATGAATGTCTTACTGTATCATGATTCATATCCTCCTCACTCACATATAACACCACTCTTTGGATGAATGGCCTCAAAAGTACCAAGAAATTGTTGAACGTGAAATTTAGAAAGAAGCTATAAATGCATGATTTATTGCCAATCAAAAGAAATTTCAGAAAACTAACACAACAAATTGAAAAGAAGAATTCAAATCTTAGAATAAGATTACATAAAGAGCTCAAAACCACTATTTTTGTTTTTCTTCAATGAATAAAAAATGAGAAAAGAATAAATTTACTTTGTAATCGAGCTAGAACCTTCAACAGATTTATGATTCAAGAGTAACTTCCATGACCATCATTCAGACAAGTCCCAACCATAATGTCATTGGGATGAGTTTTCCACCACTACCTATTATGACTGACTAAGAATCTTCAAAAACTTCTTTTCTCCTCATCAAACTCTTGAAGAAGATGAAACCTGCTCCAAATACCATAAACAATGCATGTTTTCAAATGAGTAACTTTGATACACAATTAATTTGGTCTTTACATAGTATAATTTACATTATAAATGAGTTATTTATTTCCAACTTATTTATGTATATTGTCGTGTTATATATTCAAAATAAATAACATGTGGTGGTTGATAATATCTTAAGAAAGAGATCCAAAAAATAAACCATTAACACTTCCACAAGGATGTTGGTTTGCAAGGATTCAGAATATTGTCAAACATAGACCTCAAGGTTTCTGACTTGTATTGTCTTGAAAGAGAAAGGGATTTAAAAATGATATAAGACAAAATAGAAATTTAGCATTTGCAAAGTTGTTGGGACAAAATAGTTCCCTCAATCCAAGGAAAAAACCACTTCATTTCTACCTCTAAAATTTGTGCTTCAAAATACAGATTCAATTATGAACTAAAAACCCCAATGCTACTTGAGGACATCACCCATTGTCACCTTGGTGATCATCCTTCTCACATAAGGCTAGATATCCTCCAACATAATGGAGGAATCCATGATAAGCCTACAGATCTTCCCTTCAAATGCTAAAAAAATAGATTTGCAAAATGATATTATTTTTGTATTTTAATATTTAAAATGGAAAGCTATGAAAGACATAGTTCCTAGTCTCTGGGCTATAGACTTTAGCCAACAAAAATAACTTTAAAATCGATGAAAAATATGTGACTTGTGATAAAACAACCACACAACAAGTGTTATCAGTCAATAACATATCCAATAAATATGTAACAATGCTATCTCCTAATAGATGGAAAATTTGAAGACAATGTACTCCCCCAACTTGATCTCTTGTAAGTCACATAGCTGAAAATTCCCTTTGAGGTGTGTAATGCAGTGAGCTATCTCAAAAAAAATCTAGTGGGAACCCACTCTGAATGAACCAAGGGGAATCCTAAGGTTGTGCATCCAATGTCTATTAGTATAGATAGGCCTAACAATAAGATTCACTTAGCTACATAAAGAAATCAAAATAATAAAATGACATATTCAAGCTAATTATCTAAAGGAGGGAAATGAAAGTGATTTCGATGTAGTTTGTAGATATCCCTTCTAATATCCTAGTTTAAGTCACATATAGATAGTGGGAGCTGACCTAGAATGTCTAAATATTACCTAAAAATGGAAATTTGATTGATAGAAATGGACACTAACTGAAGCAATTAAGAAGAACCCACAACAATTACTCCAAGGAGGGGTCTATTGAAGCAATACCCTAAACTCCACCTAGATGATAGATTGAGGAATTGCATGTTAACAGTAGATGAAGCATCGTAATATAAGGGTTTAGAATCTCTATATCCTATCCCAATAAACCCAAAGCAAGGTAGGTCCTCAGACCTTGAAGCCATAACGGGTTATCGTTGTAATGATCATATCCAAAGAGGTTCAACTTGAAATAGATGTCCTAGAGGACTATCTCTTTAGCCAAGAAAAACATATTCCTTATTAAGTTGGGGTTAGAAAGCATGTCTCAAGCTAAGCTAGACTCCTAATTTATAACCCCCAAGTATGTGCAGGTTGTATTAATCTCAATCCCATCCCCTCCAAAGTAAAAATGGTAGTCAAAGAGAGCATGTTGAGACATGTTGAATATCATTACCTTAGTCTTACTAAGTTTAAATTTTAACTATAAAAGATCACAAGAGTTGGATAAGGCCTTAATTTTTCTCTACAACCCCTTAGGTGAGGTGCCAATGGGATCATGTTGTTGAAAACTAAAAGAAAGGAGATCAAGACATCGAGTAGAATACAATCAACACCATACTATATGTGCTCCTATGAAAGGAGTCCATATCATTGATATAGAACCCAAAGAGAGTTAGTGAGACAAGGAATTCCTATTTGACCACTATATTACTGCTAAGGTAGTTTAATAAGATGTCGATAGTGAAGAAATGACCAAGAAGTGACCCATATAGTCTCGTGATAGAATCCATTGTTGTATCACCTCTAAAACAAGACATCCCTTATGACAGAGTCAAATGCCTTACAAAAGTCAACAAATCAAAAAAATATTTTCAAAGATAAATTATGGGCAAATAATGGCACAAAGAGTAAAAGATGTGGTCAATAGTTTGGCACCTCTTGTAGAACCCTGGCTACATTCTAGCTCTAGGGTTCCTTCACTCTAGCTTATTTAATAATCACGTGGGGTATTATACCATAGAGCATGGAAAATGTGTGTGAAATCATGATGGTCTAATAATTTTTTTGGTCTTAAGAAAACCCCAACATAAAATTGGAGTGGATTATATGGTGGGGCCAACACAAAGAGAAACCTAAACAAAAAACATGATTAAACAAATCAACAATGTGGGAGTTGTTGGGTGTGGAGCCTAATTATCTTGTTTATTTTGTATCACAGTGTTGGAACCTTGTACCTTAATGGGGCGGCAACGCCGCCTGTAATTAAACACTTCCTGGGGGTTCTTGAGGGGGGGGGGGTGGGACGGCTAACGACTTTACAAGGTCCCCCCCCCCCCCCCCCCCTCCTTGGCGGGGGGTTTTGGGGGCAACACCCCCGAAGATAAAAGAAAAATGTAAAATTGCCTTGTAAAAGTATAGTAATTTCTAGTCAATCTGGGTCGTTCATTAGGTAGATGATCTAACGGTAGAAGTTATATTTTGTATAGAGTTTTTTTCCCTAGAACGCAACCCCTCACTTGTATGGGGGTATTGTATTGCAAATGTGTATTGTATGTGTATTCTCATAGCAAGAAACACATAAGGAGACTATGAGAGAGAACATAGGATATTACAATGGATCTGATGTAGGTTCTGTCTCTTCATTTTGCTGGATAATAGAAAGGAAGGACTGACTATTTGAGGTGGACGTAGTCCAAACTAGTTGAACCACGTATCCTTGTGTCTCTCTAGTTTTATGTGTTTTTTGTGCTTGTGTTTTCCACATATTTTATGTGTTGCATTGCTATGTAATATATAATTTACCAACTACTAGTATCAGAGTCGAAGGTCTATTTGGTTGATAAACTCGCAGGAAAGAAGGGTTCTTGGTTCGAGTGGGAGTAATGGCAGAAGATGGTAAATTTAGGGTCGAGAAATTTAATGGTAAAAACTTCCCACTGTGGAAGATGCAGATGGAATATTATCTATATCAGAAAGATTTGTATCTACCATTGAGTGGAAAAAAAAAGAAGCCGATGACTATGACGGGCGCAGAATGGGATATTCTCGATAGAAAGGCACTCGGAATAGTACGGTTGTGCCTCGCAGCATCGGTAGCCTTCAATATTTCGAAGGAAACAACAACAGAGGGTTTGATTAAGGCATTGGCGAAACTATATGAAAAAACCTCTGCCTCAAACAAGGTATTTCTTATGAAACATTTATTTAATATGAATTTGTTAGAAAGGTGGCTCTATTGCAGACCATTTAAATGATTTTAATATAGTTAGCAGTCAGCTAAGTTCTGTAGGGGTAAACTTTGATGATGAAGTTAGGGCTCTTTTATTTCTATTCTCATTGTGAGAAAGCTTAAATGGTTTAGTTATGGCCATTAGTAACTTTGTCTCTGGATCTAGTACTTTAAAGTTTTATGATGTTGTCAGTGATATCCTTAGCGAGGAAATGCGACAGAAAAGCTCTGGTGAGACATCGGGTAATGCTTTGAGTGCAGAGTCCTAGGGAAGAAAAATTGAAAGAGGAAAGATCTTGGGATATCGCAGTAAATCAAGGAAAGGCATATCCAGGTTGAGATTGCGGATAGTGTGCTGGAAATGTGGAAAGAAAGGACACCTGAAGAAAGACTGTAGATCTCGGAAGGGAAAAGAAGGAGACGCACAGCAAGAAAACAATCATGAAGCAAATGTGATAGGTGATGTGTTACAATATGCTTTGATTCTTTCTTTCGAAAATGTTACTAATTCCTGGGTGTAGATTCAGGGGCCTCATTCCATGCCACACCTGATAAGAAATATTTTCATGACTATGTTCATGGAGATTTTGGACAAGTCCATTTGGGTGATGATAAACCCTGTAAAATTGTTGGAATGGGTAAGGTTCTTGTAAAACAGCAGAATGGGAACCAATGGCTATTAAAGGAGGTAAGTCATGTTCCAGATCTGAAGAAAAATCAGATTTCAACAGGGCAATTAAGCGGTGAAGGTTGTGTGACAAATTTCATAGATAAAACTTGGAAGGTCACCAAAGGAGCCTTGGTAATATAAAAAGGTGAAAATGTTGGTAAATTGAATTTATGCAATGGTATTTCTAACTCTGTTAATGCTTTAAATTCCAAAGGAAAAGATGCAGCATTATGGCATCATAGGCTCGGACACATAAGTGAGAAGGGGATGAAGATTCTTCACTCAAGAAATTTGTTGTCAAGTTTGAAGAATATTGATTTGGATTTCTGTAAGAATTGCATTGATGGAGAACATAAGAGAGTCAGATTTCTCAGAGTTGGGAAAGAAAAGAAAAGTGAAAAATTAGAGCTTGTACATATAGATGTATGGGGACTTGCTCAGGTATCATCTCTCGGTGGCTCTCGTTATTATGTTACTTTTATTGATGATGCAATTAGAAAAACTTCGATTTATTATTTTCTAAAGCCAAATTTGAAGATTTAAACTGAAGAAAAATCCATTTTGTGCTTATTTCTATTTAAGAAACCTCTGTTAAAGTCAAAAACACTTCTGTAAACAATTCAATCTTACATAAGAGTACAAAGAAGCCATAATGTAGAGTTCAAGCACCCAGAAGGTCTAAAATGTCAAAATCAAACCCGACAATGACTTCCAAAACCACAATTGTTGTAAATCCTCTACAACCTCCTGTTGTAGACATTGAACATACACCCTTAATTGATGTGGATTACAAAATAGCTCATAAAGTTGATCCAATGATAGAATATAATATTTTAGACCTCCACTGTTGGAGTCTTGAAAATTCATTGGATCAAGTCGATGAAGTTCATATTTGGGAGTCAAACCTACCAAATTATGTAGTTCCACTCACTCATCAATGTCCAGAAGTCATTAGGCTGTGTCAGATTTATTATTCTCCTGAATAAAGAGAAATGGTAAATGAAAATAAAGAATTATTGTTCACAATTACTACTGATTCAATAAACCTACTGCTACAACTCAAACCATATCCCAATGTAGTTCCCTTATCCATAGAATCACTCACAAAGCTTTAAATTTGTCTGGAATTTCCTAAAAAGTTTCAAATTTTCTAATTGTTCTTGCCTTTACATGTTGAAATTCCATAGATCAACCATCCTTATTCTACTTCAAAATTTCCTGAAGGGTCTAGGCATGTCATATCCATGTTGTCCTTTATCCTATGGTATTTTACAGATGAGCATACAGATGAGTCAATCCTAGGTTTTCTATCTACCTTTGAACCAGGACAACCTCCTTTTATCATTTACAATTATGTTGAATACATAGCTGATAATATCCATGATCAGCTTGTCAAATTGCCAACTGAAGGAGTATTTAGATATACTTCCTTTGTTTTCCATATGTTTTTATACTTCCAAGCAGACAAGTTCCCAATACCACTTCAAAATATTGATGTAAAAGGGAACCCACTCTCAGTCTTCTTTTGGACTTATTTGATCATAAAAGAGTCCATTGAGTTCGGTTATGCAGATTTTACAGATTCTTTTGTTCATTCATTGATAAACATGTCGAAAAACAGAGTACAACCAAGAATAAATGATGAAATAAAGAAATCTCTACAGCTATTAGAGAAAACTAGAACTGGAGATTGGCACTTATATCAGAACCATACAGAAATTAGAGTTTTTGGGTCAAATATTTTACCCTATAAACTACCTAAGTATGTGCCAATGAGATTTTTTTCTTTGGAGTAAATCAAGCAAATTCTCAATTCAGATTCAATCAACTTCTTAGCAAACAACAAGAAGATCCAGTTTAAGTTAGAAAATCAGGTGGGACCTTTTATTTGCAATCATAAAGATGCAGGAATAGAAGCGGAAAAACAGTTGCTTGAATACAAATTTGAAGAAAGCTTCTTATGGAATTATGATCCTCAGGGAATACTCAGCAAAATGAGGGTGAAGTGAAAATTGACACCTTACATCCATGATAAAAGGCCTGAAATTGAACAATTTGTTAATAAAACTAAGTGGCTAGAAAATACCTTAATAGAAGCACTTAAACATGGTGATACTAGTCACACCTTGAAAACTGTAAATCAACAAGATAAAGCTACTAAGAGAATCAAGGAAGAAGTTACCTACACTACTGAAACAACAACAGAGAATAGGTTCAAACTCATATATAACAAAAATCCTAGACTCAATCTAGTTGATAAAGAAAAAGAGACCATGGAAGTGGAAGATACAGAAATTCCAAATAAAAAAAATGAACCAGCCATAGATATTATAAATGAAAAGCATCCTACTACTTCAAATACACAGGTAATTGAGAATCAGTAAAGTATGGAGGCATCCTCCTCAGAGCCAGTAGATGATAAAGATATTGACATCAGGGAGAAATATAAGAAGATAAAGGTGAAGAATGAAGAAATTAAGAATGATATCTATTCTCAATATTTAAAACAAACACTAGGTATTTGGAATAGACTTTTGTCTGCTTTTGATTATTCAAACAAGAATTTAATTATGTTAGTACTTCAACCAAAAATTAAGACTCCCAAAACAGTGGCAGATTACAAAAAGGTTGATCTTGAAGTGCCCATAGAAAATATCCATGCATTAGATCAAATTGAGTTTCACAAACAAACTTCTGAGATGCTTTATTCTACCATAACTACAAAGGCAATGAGTGCCCAAAAGCTCCAGAACACAATAATAAATATGAGAGATCAAATGAAAGTTTAAAATACTTCCTCATATGCTAAAGATCTTAGGATTAATTCTTTAGAAGAATTGGTTATTCAAGTAGGATATGATCCTGCCAATGTGAAAGTTGCAGAAGAATTAGTGCAAAAAAATCATGTTGATATTGCAGCACTTAGAAAACAGCTCAAGCTTCCACCAATAGAACATCCACAAGCCAAAGAAATTGTGCAAGAGGAAAACCAGAAAGATGATATGATGAACTTGATTTTACAGTTGACAGCATAGATAAAAGAGATGGAAATCCAAATGGACAAGCTTATCCATGAAAGAGAAATTACAAAAGCACAGGAAATCCCTATATTAATTCCCATGGCAACTACAGTTGTGCCTTCAACTCTAGCAGAAATGTTGGCACCAAAAGTACCATTGGCCACTGCAATGCCAGTGACCTCATCGACTACTTTAGCTATAGAATCCTCTACCACAGCATCTCAATAATCTGATGAAGCTAGTAAACTTATTAAGGCCATGGAGGAAATGACACTGCAAACCAATGAAATCAATAGATTGAAGAAATTGATTGAAAATATTGAAGACACTAACAAGCTAGCCCAAATTAATGCTAAAACTCAAGAACAAAGGGCTAACAAGTTAAATGTTTATTTGAAGAACCTAAAAAGGGATTTAACCTTTAAAGAGCCAATGTATTATGTAAAGAATCTGTTAGTGTCAGTCTAGTCATACTGCCATCAGTGATCAAAACTTCTCTTTTGCATTTGCATATTAGGAGTCCCATACCAATAAATTTCACCATTCTGTTAGGTCATGGATTCATTGATGGTAGTGGTTTTTCATCATTTTTCCCTCATGAGGTACTTGCTGATTCTCCTTTCTGTGGTCTTTGGTCATGAGTCACTTTCACTTTCAAAAATCATGTCATTAGGTCATGGTATGGGTCTCATTAGGTTCTAGGATCTCACCATGGTCAAATTAATGAGTCAAATGTCAATAAATATCAGCAAGGTCATGAGGGAAGTCAATAAACTCAAAAACAACAGCACCTAGAAGATCAAAGAAATATTTTATGTAGCTTGATGTAATTTTCACCTCAAAACCTTGTTTTGAGGTGAAAACATGATATTTTGCCTTTATCATCATTCATTATGTAATTTTATGTTAGCATATGTAATAATTCACAATTCAAAAGCTCTTATCTCCATAAAGTCATCACCCTGACTCTCAGAGAAGTTTTCCACAACATGTTTAGTGCCAAATCATCTTCCAAGTAGATCCATCAGAAAGAGCCCAAAAAGAGCTTTCCAACGGTATATTTCACT